>JAOUZG010005494.1:0-13764 GCA_026289955.1 Argiope argentata | reverse complement strand
TCGCGCCAGCTTGATTGGTTTGGCGAAAGGAATAGTCTAGTAGCCGACAGATTGTTCGCGTTGTTTTGAGAATTTTCACGAGATTCAGGTGCACGCGCTTCTCGGCTATATAAGGACGAATAGCCGGAGCGAGTTAATTAGTTGCTATAGTGATTAGATAGAGTTAGTTGAGAGTTTGCTCTGAAATAAAAAGCGTCTCACTGAACTAAAGGATTTGTGAGCTGTGTTTGCGTTTGCTGTTAACGCTGTGTTATTGAGCTCGCTGTGATTAACTGTTGCTGTGCTATACGATAGCTGTTTTGTAGTCTGTTTTTATCGTGCGTAAGACTTGAATTTACGCTGTAATTGACTGTTGACTGCTGAAATGTACTTATCTAAAATTTTTACTTTATCAATTATCCTGTAAATAACTGTAAATAGCTGTAAATAAATTTGTTTGTGCTGTCCTCATACAAAGTCCATTCAATCCGAACCCGCTACGCTAAAAACGTAACAATATATATATATATATATATATATTATTAACTTATAAAACAAGACTAAATTCTTAGAATAACGAAATCACCATTTTTATTTTATCAAGATCGAATTTTTCACACCGTTGCCAAACACATCAACATAAAATAACTGTTGCCACAAAAATACAATGCCGTTAATAATTATCTTACATTCGGCCATCCTGAAAAAAATGGACGACCATGTCCATAAAATTACGAAAATGAGGCACATTGTAAATTATTCAAAGTACATAGTCCTGAAGGTATGTTGGCAATTTTTTTATTCTATTTTCTCGTGGAGCATTTGGGAGTTCATTAACCATATCTTCCTCTTCATCATCATAGTCAACGTCAACGATTTCATCTTCATTTACAATGTGAAATAGTTTCATCTGCGATGCATGAGCTGTAGTTGTATAATGCCGTCTTACACGTCCTTGTGCTTTTGTTCTAAAATCTGTGACTTGATATACATCAGATGGAAACACCTTCACAACTACAAGGGGTCCTCTGTATCGAACTTGCGTTTTTGTGCGACTCCCAGGAGTGGTTTCAGGTAACCGTTTTACAACGACAACATCGCCAACAGAATATGTATGTGCATCACAGTGATGCTTATCAAAATTGGACTTCATTTTCTCTTGTGCTTTCAGTATATCGTTTCGTGCTTCTTCTTGCAGTACTCCAGGAGAAACATATTCATCCGACATTGGAAGCAATTCTCTTGGAAAATTATCAAGTTTTCTAGGCTTGTATCCAAATAATAGGTGGAATGGCGCTTTGCCTGTAGATTTGCTGGGCGACCAATTAATGCATCTCTGGATTTCAGGCAACATCTTGTCCCAGTCCCTATGGTTATCTGCATGCACATTTGAGGAAATCATAGGTATAAGCACACGATTTATCCGCTCCACTTGTCCATTAGCAGCTGGTCTTTGCGAGCAGTTCTCAGTTTGTTTTACGCCATGCTTCATGCAGAATTCTTTAAATGCTGATGATGTGAAACATGAGCCTCGGTCAGTAATGACTCTGATAGGACTTCCAAAGTCATTTATGAATTCTTCAAAGTACTTCAATACACATTTAGTAGAGCAACTAGTACATGCACGTAAACGAACAAATTTTGTCAAATATCAATTATTACTAATAGTTCAGTATTGCGATTCGAACTAGCGTTAAAGGGTCCCAAAAAGTCCATGTGTACTATTTCAAAGGGTCGTTTACCTGGCGGAATTGGATTGAGTTTACCCTGAACTTTTCCGGCGGGTACTTTCGTAAAAGCACATGTAACGCATTGATTTATATGCTGTTTTACATATTCTGACATTCGAGGAAACCAGAAATGCTGTGTTATAAGTAATTTGACCTTGTCAACTCCAAAATGACCCGAAAAATCGTGAAAGCGTACAACTAAATATTTCCTCATAGATCGTGGCATTACAAACAATTTTTTGCAGACTCCGTTGTCAATTTGTAAGCGGTACAGTATTCCGTTTATAAGTTCATATTTACTGACAATATTTTTCTTTTCCGCTTTTTTCTTGGAGCATTTTAATATTTTAATGATATTGTTTAACTC
Organism: Argiope argentata; assembly: GCA_026289955.1. Classification (NCBI taxonomy): domain Eukaryota; kingdom Metazoa; phylum Arthropoda; class Arachnida; order Araneae; family Araneidae; genus Argiope; species Argiope argentata. The sequence continues at coordinate 11,688 of JAOUZG010005494.1, read as the reverse complement.
TTCGTCCTGGGACTGAATTAAAGCTACTTTGTCTTCTTCAGTACTTATATAATAGACACGCGGTTTCTCACTTATATTTAATGGAATACTGGTATCAATTTCGACTAGTTGGTTCGGACATTTCACTATTATATCTAATGGGCTGCATTCAGTGGCTTCTTTAGATTGTTCAGGATCTTCGTCTTCTACTGGTGCGCGACTCAGGGCGTCCACATGGGTCATCTGTTCACCGGATTTATGCTTAACATCGTAATTGAATTCACTTAGCTGTTCTATCCACCTTGCCGTTTGGGGCCTTATATTTTTTTGAGTTTTTAGATATATAATTGCAGAACAATCTGTAATAATAGTAAATCGAAGACCAAGAAGAAGGGATCTAAGGCGACTGAGAGACCTAACAACAGCCAGTAGCTCCAATCGGCTCGAATGATAATTTTCTTCATCTGGATTAGTACGTCTGCTTACACAATAGACCAAGCGAAGGGTATTATCTCTGTCTCTCTGAAGTAGCATTCCAGCCAAACCCACGGAGCTCGCATCGGTGTGCAGTTCGGTTTCATCCCGAGGATCAAACAATTTCAAGACTGGTTTGGATACAAGAAGATTACGTAGTCTTTCAAAAGAAGTTTGATGTTCATTGGTCCAGACAAATAATTGACCATTCTTTAATAAGCGGGTTAAAGGAGCTGCAATTGGCGCATATCCAGCAATGAAGCGACGGAAGAATCCAGTCAATCCTAAAAATCTCTGAACTTCATCCCTTTTTTGGGGAACAGGGAATTCGGCAACAGCAGCAAGTTTTCTGGGTCCAGGTTTGATACCATCCTTGCTGACAACAAATCCTAAATATTCAATCTCTTTTTTAGCAAACTCACACTTTGATAGTTTCAACGTTATCCCTGCATTGCACAATTTTTCGAGCACTGCTCTAAGCATATTGATCATATTTTCAAAGTTAGAGGATCCAAAAAATATGTCATCTATGAAACACGACACACCATTACATAATAAATTGCCTAAAGCTAATGACATACATCGTTGAAACACTGCAGGCCCGTTTGAAAGACCAAATAATAGTCTAGTGGGTTCATAGTGGCCGTCTGGTGTTGTAAACGCGGCCTTACGAGCTGACTCATCATCCATAGGTATTTGATTAAAACCCTGGCAGGCATCAAGAATGCAAAACAAACTAGAACCAGCAATTCTGTCTAATAAATCATCTATATGTGGTAAAGGGAATTTGTCCTTGACAGTCTGCGCGTTTAATTGTCTGTAGTCAATCACCATTCGATATTCACCAGTTTTCTTCTTTACAAGCAAAACGGGACTGCTATATTCAGATGAACTATCTCGAACAATACCTTGATCTTTCATTTCTAAAATAATGTCTCTTAGAATCTGCCTTTCGTAGTGGGAAGCACGGTATGGAGAACGAGCGACAGGAGTACTACCAGCCTTTTCAACTATTTTCATGACTGTATTGTTGACACATCCCAACTCATTAGGACTTAGAGCGATGCACTTTCTGAATTCATTCAATAGGTCACAGACACGTTGCTTTTGCTCATCCGATGAGTCTGGTCCAATCTTTATGTCATCAATTTTAACTTTTTCTTTGAGATCTCTTTTGGCAATAGCAACTAGATTTTCTTTGTCACCGTTGATATCGGGATATTTAATAGAATCAACATTTTCAGTCGACCAAACACCTCTTAAAATAACTCGATCCTTCTTTAAGCGTAGAGTATTATCGCTGCAGTTAACTATGGGTACTAGTGTTTTACCATCTTGAATTAATAAAGACGAACTTGATTCATTATCAGCGTTATCAAAAGTCATCACTTCGTCATCCGTTGATTTGTTATCTACAACTTCCAACATTTGTATCATATTCGGTTGAACAGTTATCGTTTTTGATGCTCTCAGAATAGCAGTTGCATGGGGTGATTCTTCAACTCCAATGTTCGCTAGACGTCGAAATTCATCCATGTGAAACATTCTAGATTTTCCTTCCCGTCTTATCATCACTAAATTTGGAAAATCTATCAAATCCTTTCCGACAATGACGAATGGCCCTTGAAATGTATCATCATTTACAACGTGCAACTTCACATCCTTTAAAATTAAATTGTCTATAGCCACATTTACTGTACAAATTCCAAGTGATTGTGTTATGCCACCTCCAATTCCTGTTATAGAAATAACATTGTTTTTAGGTTGAACAAGCACATTAATTTGCTTTGCAAATGAGTATTTTATCATTGATATATCAGCCGCTGTGTCTATTAATGCATCTGTATTCATTCCATTTATTGATACGATTTTAAGTGTAACATCTCTATTAGAGCATGATAAGGAGGATAAATTTACTGTGAGATTACTACGTGATTTAGGACATTCCCTAGTTCCATGGCCTTCAGTCCTGCATGATGTACAAAACTTAGGTCTTTTAGGTTTTACGCAATCACGTGCCAAATGTCCTTTTTCGTAACAATTATAACACGTAATTGGCTCCATCATTCGATAATTAGTAGCAGAACGATTATTTATTTTGGTATTATATTGACCACCAATATTCTTATTATTTCTGTATAGACCAGATAGCTCAATGTGTTCGTCAATTTTATCAGCCAAGCTCATTGGCGACTTCAACAGTGACCATTCACTGATATAATATTCTTGCACTGTTAAAGGTGCGTCTAGCTTCATTCTATCTGATATTATTAAGTCCTTTAAATTTTCAAAAGTTTTTACATTTAACCCATTTATCCACCCATTGAAATAAGTTTCTAATTCATAGTAGTATTCTCGCCACGTACCTCCAGGTTTAATTTTATGCGAGTAGAACAATTGGCGAAATTTTTCAGCACTTAGCTTGAAACGCTTAAGTAGCAGTTCTTTCATATAAGAATAGTTTTCAGCCAATTCTTCAGGTTCTCTTATAATTATGTCGACTATTTCACTAGGAAGAACACTAGTCAAACACGCCATCCATAGAGAGGTTTCCATATTTACCCTCTTCATTACTCTCTCAAAATGTACTAAATATAATCCAATGTCGTCATATTTCAAATCAAAATTTCTTACCTGAGTCTTCCAGTCTATTTTTGGGCTGATTTCCACATTGGGCGCGTTTTGAGCAATTGGCGATAACGATTTGGCTTCAATTTCCAGCTTCTTTATCGCCAAATCATGTTCTCGCATAGCATTTCTTTCTGCAAGTTCAAATTCTTCTTTACGTTTTAGAGCAGCTTCCTCTGCTTTTCGATCGGCATTTATGTTACCGATTATTCCATGTATTATATCTTCATCATAATTCCTACTTTTCTTGATCAAACTTATCAATTCCACGACTTTATTATTTTCTCCGATTTCCTCTCCAAGTTCCACTGCAACGAGTTCTAAATCCTTTTTTCGTAATCTCGCAAGTAAAGACATCTTTCTAAAACTATACAATTATCCACTTCTTATCCCACTTCTGAATTAGTAACTTATAAAACAAGACTAAATTCTTAGAATAACGAAATCACCATTTTTATTTTATCAAGATCGAATTTTTCACACTGTTGCCAAACACATCAACATAAAATAACTGTTGCCACAAAAATACAATGCCGTTAATAATTATCTTACAATATATATATATATATATATATATATATATATATATATATATATATATATAGAGAGAGAGAGAGAGAGAGAGAGAGAGAGATAATGTTCTCACACAATAATAAAAAAGAAGATGAAATCTACGATCGCAAATTTTAAGTTACCATGTGAGAACATTATTATTTTTGAAGTCATTATTTGCCTTAATTAATTTAAGTCATTTAATAGTAAACTGGTTTGAAACAAACACGTAACTTCTGTATCGATCTCTGACTCTCTCTCTTTATATATATATTTCACTAGCCGCCTTTGGCGACCAGTTTGTTCGCCAGTATTAATGCCGATTAAAGGGTTCAATCAATTTTATATAACCTGGTCTCATAAAAAGTTTTTCAGCAAAATATTTTTAAGCTTCAAATTTCGATAGTCATATAATTCACTTATATTTTATTTATTGTTATTTTTAATTATTTTTAATTATTTTAATATTTTAACTTCTAAATCAATAAATAAACATTTATATCTTCTGCAATCAAATATGGCTGATTTATTCAGTTTTGAATATTGCAAGTTTAGAACAATCATCATTTTCATAGTCTAGACCAATTATTCTAGAGTAACCCTGATTGGCTTCTTTGAGATCTTGATAAAGTGATCTAAAATCGCCAGTTTTTATCGAATAGTTATATTGAAATTTTCATAGATCGATCAACTATGATGATTGATTTAGTTCATTGGAATGTCACTTTTTTATTTTAAGGACTTATTGTCTCTAGAATATTTTGTTAAACATGATTCACAGAGCTGATGATATATGTAAAAATTTAAAAGTCGTAATTCATCAGCATTTTCCCCCTCAATCTACTATTTATATATTTCAATTATACCATTTGTTAACAAATTTATGTCTCTTCCCCCCAATAAATTAAGAAATTATGTGTTGGGCTCCTATTACAGATGATGACTTGTAGATGTTAAGCCATATTTGCCTTAAATAAAACTGTTTAATTGGATTAGTAATATATGTATAGTAAAATATTATAGAAAACGTTTTCATCCATTTATTTTCCCCAAATATCATGTTTCATATTTGTTTCATTTTATGCAGACACGTGCCAAAAATGACATTTTTATATGTTTAATTTGGAATGAAAGCTAATTTATTTTTTCTCATGTGAGAACATGATATTGCTTTAGTTAGGAAGTTTTGATGTCTCTGAAATAAGCGAGTAAAAAATGTGTTTATATGCTTTTACAAATTTTGCATTGTTAATTATTACGTATGCTTGTTTGAAAGATGCGTTTTCAATTAGCTGACCTGCTTTTACCAGTATAGCTTTAAATATTACGTATGCTTCGTTGAAAGCAGGTGCGTTTTTATTTCGCACGATTCATTAAAATATGGAGATAAATTACAATCACGAAGGCGAATTCTTTGATTTGCGCAATATATCTTCTTCACATGAGTAAAAGTAATTATTTAAAACATATCTTAGTGTTTTAAAAATTAAAAAAAAAAGCGAATGCAAAAATATTTTACTTCTACTTAATATCAATTGCTTTTTGTTCGTTGTTTCTTTGAAACGACGTCATCTTCAAGCTCGATTAAGATTTCTTACTTTTAAATAATTAATACCGCTCTCAGAAGATTATCGTTTGGTACTTTTCTAAAAATTCTTTTTCAGTTTTAACTGTCGCACTTCTGTAATATATTTTTATTTTGTGTTTTTATTTATTTTAATTCATTAATTGAATTAATTTTGATATTACAAACGATCAAGAAAATTTTTCTCTTGCATTTATTGTTTAAAAAATATCGTATTTCCTATTTATTTCATTTTATATAATCACGTGATATAAATTATATTTTAGTTTTATTTTTGGTCGTAATCAACTTTTTTTAATCAGAACTTCTGAAAATATGATGGCAACATTTTATTAAAAACTGATTTTTTTTAGATCCTCGCGAAGATAAAATTTTATTTTTATTTTATTGTTGAAAAAAACCCCGATTAAATTAAATGTTTAAAAATTCATTAAAAATAGAGTTTTAATTTATAGGTCAAAACATTAGTATCATTGAAAAGCTAATTTTTTGTGCTTTAACATGATGCAAAAATCAATTTTGTGCTGTAATATTTTCGGAAGTTATAGTGAAAAAACGTTAAAATTTGGCTTATTTTTTAATTAATTAAAATTTTAATTAAAAATTCAAAAAATGGGCTCCGAGGTGCACATTCCCGGCCCCCAAGGTATACATGTACCAAATTTGGTAGCTGTAAGTTGAACGGTCTGGCCTGTACATCGCCAACACACACACACATTGTGCTTTATTATAAGTAAAGATAAAGATAATGATAATTTGTTTAAACTTTTATTTTTCATTTTTCTTGCTGGTAAACAAAGTTTTGGAGCTCCACCGATTTTGATACGATAAAAACCCATCGTTTTTCTAAATATCGACGCATGCGTAATTTGATAGTCTTGTGATTATTTCAAACTGGTTGAAACTGGTTAACGACTTAAATTAATTAAGACAATTCATAGGAATTCAGAGAACGAATCATTTTGAAATCAAATTGTAATTTTAGTTGGCGATAAATCGCCAAATGCGACAACCTTTTGCATTATTTTCTAATTACCCTAAAAGCTGATGTCCTGAAAGCGATAAATTTCTAATTTATTGCATACTCATTTTGAGACTTCAGATATCTCAAACCAAAACAGCATGTTCTCGCATGATAATAATCATGCCTTAAGCAGAAATATCTGACTATGAAAAAATAAGCCAAATCTACGTTAAACATGTCGTATTACGCAATTTATAAATAAGATCCCTGATAGAATAAAAAATTAAAAAATATATATTCTTATGATGGAATTTAATCGATTCACTATCAGAGTAAGATTGCTTCCAACGCGTTTCAAATTACAGCGTCATCAGAAACGTCACTGATTATCGCGATAAACTGAGAGGACTCTCAGAAATGACGGATCCGTATGAATTGATTTTTCCTCGCTCTGTAAATTGCTTTATTTGTTAACGTCATCAAAACACACGGATTCACAGATTTTTATTCAAGAATATAACCAATTTTTATCTATCATATTTTATAAATAATTTTATTGCATATCCGTTACTCACTGACCGATAAGAATTGCGCTTTTATTGTTGTTGAAACCACGGCGTTAAAAAGTAATTTTTTTACATATCTGTAAATACATACATGCATGATAAGAACTTATTACTTCTTAAAATGAAATGATTGCAGTAAGATTAATGAAAATTGAAATGAAACATTGTAAAATCATATCAGAAAAATGCAAGTCTTGAAATTCAATTCTGAAATATTTTTGTTTAGGCATATTAATTTTGAAAAATGTTATATTGTCTCGTTATCAATTAAAAATTTATAAAAAAATTCCTTAAAAGATTTCAAATCTTTGAGATGGAATATCGTAAAACGATAACGATTTAATTCTGATACGTATATATTCCTTTTATTTTTAGGCGTGTATTAAAATGTATGAAATTATAACATACTTAATTACAACCATCTTAAATTCTACTAAAACACTCAATTATTTACTAGAAATAACGTGCACACACATCACATCTACTTCATTGTAGTGTACATGCATCGTTTTATTTCCCCTTTTCCGCATAAAATTATAGACTTCTGGAAAGGATGCGTAATCCTTGCATAAAGTTGATGAATAATATTTTAGAAACATGGATATTTGGTGTGAAACTAGCATTTTTACAGAATCTATCTTGAGAATATATATTTTAAATGGTTTTTTGTACCTTCTCGTTAATGTAATTTTAAAAAAAAGTAAAGTTGTTGTTGCTGTTGTTACTAATGGCACTTGCCAAGGGCAAGCACGCTGAGGCATCAGCGAATTTAAGCTGAGATAAGCGTCTCTTGTTTGATGTAGCGCCTAGTAGGGCCAAGAGCACGACTTTCGCTACACATTAATCACATTTGCTTGCACACTGCTTTTTACAGGTGAGCACATTCCCACGTCTCACAAATAGAGCACAGAAGAACAACCATGCCCTAAGAGGGTTTCGAACCCAGGACGCTCAGATCACGGGGAAGACGCTCTACCTCTGTGTCAGGATGCCGGAAAAAAGTAAAGTAATCGCCAAATAATTTTTGGATCCCTAGATTTTGACGAAATACCATGTTTTAGATCTTCCTGAATACTAAAAACATGTTTTTGGAAATTGTCCATCTGTCAGTATGTCTGTGACAAAGGTAATTCCAAAACTTTTTGAACTAGACGTCTGCAATTTGGTATACTACTTTTCTGTCAAATTTAAAGCAAAACCTTTTCAGAGGAAATTCGTATGTCTGGCTCTTTGAATATAACTCACTGTTGTTTCTAATGGCACTTGTCATAGACAAGCCCGCTAATGAGGTCAGCGATTTTAAGCGAATTGAGCTTTTCTTGTTTTTCTGTAGCGCCATTTGGGATACGTTTTAGCTACTAACGCGTCACAACCCGTTTTAGGGGGTGGAATTCATTCACAGATCGTAATTTTTACCTGAATCAGAGAACTATAGCTTCTGAACAAGTTCCTCCAGTATATTACTCTTGACATGGTGGACTTTGTGACCACGACAGATTTATACCCACGCCAGCCTCCCACCTCACTCACATACACACACAGAGTCCTTGACTAGTGATGTTACAACTCGGAATCCAAGTTATGCGAATACCAACCAGGCCATCTCTGGCCCTGAATATAATTTAACAGGATAACTACACGACAAATATTGCCAGAAAGATAAGTGCACACATTTAACATTTATAAGATAGACGACTGTCAAAGTTTGAGCCAAATTCGACTAAGGGTTGATTGTCTGTAGGTCCGTACTTTCAGATACATTCAAGTAGGTATTGACTTAAACATGTCAAACTAGGTATGGGAATTTGAGACTACATGGGCAGTTTTGTGTAAAATCTTTGTTTCAGTTAATTGAGTAAAACGTGTTTCCAAGTGCAAATTCGATTTTCGAACACTATCAAAGGATTAATCGTCAAGAATCACGCGATAAATTTCGTAAAAAGGCTAACTTCACTTCAAAGATTAATGTTTCGTAATTATTGTCTTTCAAAGCATTCTTTTGATTGACAAGTTTGTTACAGATAAAAATTTGAGGTGATCACTCCCACTGTTTTTTGTTGTTCGTTTAATACCAAAATTTTATATAAAACTACAGCTGCATTATAATATTACGTACTGAACATGAATAACATGAATTAAAAGATTATTTATCGAACATGATTTACATCAATGCGAAGAAAGAGACAGAAAAATGGTCAGTTATTCGACGGATTTTTCCTTTAACAAGTTTCTATAGTTTAGATGATAAATCGGTGTACCAAATGTAATTTACCTAACTCTTTGTTGTTACCTAGTTCACTTGTCTCGACAAACAGAAAGACAGACTTCATGTAAATGGATTTAGTTTAATGTCAGCCATTTAACTCAAAAAGTTTTGAATTATATGTCCTCAAAGAGACAGACAGGTCGGCATGAGGACAAAAATATGTTTTTAAGACACAACATGGTTTGAAATATGGTGCTTCATCAAAATTACAAATTCGAGTTTTTTAACGACTACATTATTTTCTCTATACTTCTTATGACAAAAAAAAAACAAGTAATATATATAAAAAATAAAGTCAGTTCTTATTTAGGCCAACTAAGATTTTTTTTTTATTTTAGGTACTTTTTATTAAATAATTACAGTTAATATAAATATGTATACATATGACAGAATCACAATATTAAGTGACAAAATAGAAAACGAGTTTCCTCGCAATTTTCCAATCTCCTTCTCGACATGCAGCTCAATCTTAAGAGCAGGTAGGAAAAGTGACCAACGATGGATGACAAAAATTTTAAAGGAGAGAAATTGGAATTGAACATAAAGCTTAAAGTTTTTTCAATTTTATTTTTTGAGAAAAGTTTTTCATTATAATCACTAAACCAAAACTACTAACTCACTCTCGAAAATCATTTGGATAAAATGTATAATTAAGGCAAAAAGGTATTTAGAAATTAGAGATTCCTGCGAGTTTTGAACTCGCCTTCTTCACCTTCACGTGAAAAAAACTGAAATTCTCGCACTTTACCCATTGAGCTACTGCCAGTTAGTTTAAATTTTAATTACAAACTGCTAAAACTCTATTTAAAGCATTAAATATTAATTATATTTAATGAAGGAATTAATATTTGTGAAAACTGTTATTAACGTAGTATGTCATCTACTACAAGTTCAAAAAATGTATTTGAACTCGAGTGGATGAATAAAAATTATTTTCTTAGTGATTGAAAATTTGAACAAGATATATAAATATGGAGAGCGTGAACTAATAGCCGGAATTTAATAACAACGAAATTCTTTTTACGAAAAATAGTTTTAAAACTTGATTAAAATTCAAAAGAAAAACACTAACTTGGAAAGTTTTTATAGTTAAAAGATAAAAAAAAATAGAATACTGTCATAGAGAGCTCATACATGTTCTAGCACATAATGAAGTGAATGAAAATTCGATTACAAAATTTCATTTTTCAGAAGATGAAACAACTCAATTTAGACAAGAATGCATTATGAAATACGAAAGGATAGAAACCTGATACAATTATCGATATGAACAGGGAAAATTTCAGAAAAATACGATCACTGATTTGCGAATGTAAGTTTTGCGTGCTCAACAAGCTGATTTTTATCAACCATCAAAATTTAAAATGGTTATTAAGCAAATAGTCAATCTTAATATAATTTCAAAACTGATATCGATTTCTGAATAAAACAGATTGAAGTCATGTTTTTCCTTGTTTTCTGAAAAAATGTAAAACGTACCTTATAAATATTTTCCAAAAGGCGCATAACATGCAAAGATAACAGGTAAAATAGAAAATATTTTAGAATAAAATATTCATAAGTAAAACTACTATATTTATTTTATTCACTATTCACTCAAATAAATTGACCACAACCGGTAGAGGAAAATAACCAGGAAACTGCAATTATACTTCATTGAATAATACAGGTTGTTTTACTATTCAATAATAATTAATCAAGCTTTGAACATTCCAAAACTTGGGAGCAAAAGAAATTTTAAACAAATGTTTTTCATTAATGTTTAAAGAAGTAGAATACTGATCATGAAATTTATAAATGGTATAACTCATGCAATTCCAACAGATTCTAAACGATGGTTTTCCATATTTCTTACTTTCTCATATACGAAGTATAGGGGGAATGCAATCGGGAAAAAATTCGTATTCAAGAGTTTGGCGAATCTCCACATTTCGGTTTCCATCTCGGTTTCTATTGGACGGTTCGTTCAAGTTCTCGAAGTTCTTTGTATTATCTACTTTGTCGCCAAATCAGACGCCAAGCTGCCAATTACTTTCCAAGTTTGTCACCAAACTCTGAAATTATTGGCTTGGCACAAGAGCAGCATCCAATATAGATGATTATAACTCTATCGTACCAGTTTTAACAATATTCGTGTAAAAAAGCAAAATTACAGGTTTATAACAATAAATTTGGTATTATGTGTGCCCATTACATTGTATGTCTGGTTTTGAACATGATAATTCAAAAACACTTGGAGCTAAACGGATGAAATTTGGTATATATATTTTCGAACAACTTTGTAAATTTCTATCTAATTTTATGTGAAATCTATTGAAAGAAAATAAATTTGTCTGGTTGTTCGATTACAAGTGCACTCGATAAAATAAACTTCAAAATGTAGACAACTAGCTGAATATAATTTGGTACATAGGTTCAGCGTTTAAAATATAAATTCTTATCAAGCTTTAAAATAAATCTATAAAAAGTTGGACAGTCTGTGGGCCTATGTGGAATCAGTTAAATAACTAACTTTATGTATATTATCTTACTACTACAATTGTAGTTTGGCGTGAAATTCTGGTTTCATTCAATCTGAATTTTTTTTAAAAAAAAATGACATTTGCGATAGCAAATTTTAAGTTATCATGTAAGAATATTATTATCTTTTATTTTAAGTCATTATTTGTCTTCA
>JAOUZG010005485.1:0-15465 GCA_026289955.1 Argiope argentata | reverse complement strand
ATAATTACAATCATTCTTCTAAACATTCACGCATCAAACCATATTCATTTTAATTGATTTAAGTAAAATTCTGTTTATTGTGTTATTAGTTTTTTTTCTAATGGAGACCAGTTTCACTTATTAATAGCGCTATTAAAAATGTAAATAAGTTTCTCATTTGTCACAAATTTTGTGGCACTGCCATTAATCATTTCTACTCGTGTCGTAAATTACACAAACATTAAACAAAATCTTTCTTCTTTAGCTTTTTAAAATGAAAGAAAATGCGTGATTAGATAGTTGACGAGCAGCGGTTTTAAACTTCAGGTAACAAAATATGCTATGGTTGGAAATCAGAAAAAAAAATCATCAAAACTTATCTGGATTCGGAAATATTTTTCATTGCAATTAAAATTAGCATCATAAAATAGAAAAAAACATAGTTTTAAAAGGAGAAAAATTTGATTTTGAACGTTAATATTTCTACAAGTTATCTCAAAAACATGCAGAAATTCATTCTGATTTTAAAGAATAAAAATTTCAAAAAATCTCTAATACCTACAAGCTATATTTGTTTCCAATTCGGTAATTGTAGAGCCAATGAAACGTACACTTGTAACTTTGCTAACATATGCATAATAACCTTCATTATTAGTAGAAATATATTTCAAATTACTGATTTCAAAGAATTTAAAATATGAATTTTCAAAAATATCAATACTTTACGAGGCTAAACAGAAAAAAAAAAGATAAACATTCTGTCAAAATTCACAACTTAAAAATTACAAAATCCTTTTTTTTTAAAAAATTAAGGCTGTATTATTTATTGATAAATAGTTTCTCATTTTACTCCACATATTTTCAATGCCCACGGACCTCTTCAATTATTCTTGAACAAACATTCCAGTCATTCACATGCTTCATATTGTTGGAATAATGAAAAAAAAGTTATCTTCTAAACACCTATCAAAGGTCATCTGAAAAAAGATTTTCCTGCCTTGTCTGTTTGCTTTTCTGTAACTGAAATTCTAAGGCTGCATTATAAAGACCCGATAAAGTCCCTGCAACTGATAACTATTTTTTTTACTTCTTCGTTCCAAAATAAAGAGAAAATGCAGACAGTCGAACTCGCAATTTTGGAAACCTTGAATCTCCTTGCCCTAAGTACGGAGATTCAGAAGGATACTGTTCTTATTTCCGCATTTAAAGAAGATTTCCAAACCAGGAATTTTATATCCCCGACCGATAAAACTCGATGATTTCGATTGCAGGTGAAAGAACCAAGTTGTAATTCACCACGTTTCTGAAATTTCTGATCTGTCAAGCTTTCATATTTAGAAGGGAAACAAAACTCCGGTGGGATAAGAGTAAAAACAGTACATATTTCGTGTCTTTTTCCAATCGGAAGAAGTTTTGGGGTATTAGAAAGTATTCTTTTCGCTAAATGGGAGGATTTCTTGAATGGTATATCTGATATTTTTTGCTTTGTTTAGTTATATTACCAGTTTAAAAGCAGCACTAGAGATATTTTGGGTCAAAAATCGTAATTTTGAACTGTATTGAGGTGATGAGGACGACATCTGAAGGCACATCCTCTACAAACTTCCATACAACAGCAAGTGAAGGGCATTTGGCCCCAATAGTTTTAATGCACACCACACTTACTAACACATTTCTTCAATAGAATATAGTTTTGAAACTAGAACCCTCAGTCTCTGAAGACCTTCAAATAGATATAAACTGGTTTGGAGCAGTCTAACCTTCCTATTGGTTCTTGTGCCATAAAACTTCAAACCAACCAAACGAAGCCCAAGTTTTAGCCCCAGACCACAGTCGCCTTAATACCTGATGGATATCAATTATTATGATGCATTTGTGAAAAAACTGTAGATCTCTATATACTTATAATAAAGATGAATCTACTTTTTGAAAAAGTATGGCATTCAAAACTTGGACTTCTCGCAAAATTAATTTCTAAATTATTGAAATTCTCGTCTACCTTAGTATAATCATATTCAAAGATTTTTTTTTTAATTCGGCCAGGCTTGATCTCAAAAGATTGAAACGTCAGACTGTAGAGAAAATTTTACTGAATATCATTTGTTGTAGCATTTATAAAATTTAGAATTCTTAATTAATTTTAGAAATATATTTATTGAATTAAGTAAAAATAAAGTATTTTCTTTTATATTTAAATCGTTTTCAATATAAAAAGGAATGTCATTAATCAGAAAAATGTTTACTGTATAATTCTCAGAAATATTTAGTGATACACATAAGATTACAATTAAATGTCATTTACTATGGAATTTTTTTTATATTTCAGCTGAAACAGTTTTCTATGCTGGAGTTTTATATCTTCTGATTCAACTTTAAATTTACCTATGGGATCTGATGTACAACTAGAAAAATATATAGAATAGTGTACTTAATAGTATCATAAGGCTTTTATCATTTCATAAATTATATGACTGTAAAAATGTGAACATTAAATTATTTTTTAAAGAAAATATTAAGAGATCAAATTGATTAAATATTAAATTGAAGATTGCAGGCGAAATTAATCCTACTGAACCGGTTGGTCGCAAAAGACGACTTGGTAAAAATGAAACAGGTAACATTCTAATCATATAAAACAGATTTGAAGCGTCTTATATTAAAATTTCTGCGTTTAATTGGTGAGTAATGACATTTGATAGTGTAAAGCCTATCAACTAATTTGTGTGTAAGCACTATAAGCATTATAGAATTATCGATTCTTTGATGCAGAAATACTTATGTACTGTGCGAGCTTGAACTGCAGAACATAATTAATATATAACAGATATTTAAAAAAACTATGAAGCTGCAAATTTTTACATAGAGAAAACAAAAGAGACAATTCAACAATTATTATAATTCATAATTTATATTATTTCATAATTTTTACTTTAATTTAACCAGTTTTAACTTAATTCTAAAATGTTTTCTTATTTTCTGATCCAATTCCACCTTCTTTAAATTAATTAATGTCTCACGAGCCCTGTGAAAATGCTTAAATCAGAGTAAAAATGCACCTAGTGAAACAAAAAAAAATGGGTCGATCTAAATTCATTTTTTTAAAGATATTCCCTCTCACGTATCAAGAAATTATTATCAGAATCTCATCGTATATACACATCCAGAAATACTTTTGTTCCTTTTTCTCTTTCTCTCTTCCATCTCACTATAGATAAACTTACCTTGTCAATTCTTGCTTGTATATAAATTATGCCTCCCGTGAAGGAAATTTCAAAAGTTCATATAGTTTTCTCTCTGCCACAAAGCAGAGCATCAGGATTTTCTAATCTTTTCAATGCATCTGTAAATAGTTTTCAATTCTTCTTTGTGAGCAACAATGCAATCAATTATTGGAAACCTTGCTAAAAATTATTTAAAAAAAAAACAGAAAAGAGTCGGAATTTGCAAAAAATTCTGTACCTGAAAGGTTATTAAATTGATATCATTAAAAAGACAATATTTTGAATTTTAGAAGGGTGAAAATTTTATTTTTATGCTATAATATTATCGAAAGTTATAACATAAAAACTATCATTCAATATTTTATAAATTTTTTCTTTAAGTCTTTTTCTCTCTCAAGAATTTATATAAGTGTACAAAACTTCTTAGCTGTAAGTCAAAAGCTTTATTTTTTAGTCACCAATACTTATTATTAGTAGTACAGGTTAAAATTAAAGACCGTTATAGTTTTTAAAGATACATATTCCAAAATGTAATATAAATTTTCCTATATATCTCGTACTAAAATGAGGTAAAAAGAAATATGAAATGTTTTTCCCATTCCCAATTAAAAACTATTTTTGACAAATGCTCATTTTTTTTGTCGAATTTTAGAGGGATTTACTTCACATTTTACAGCTATGGGAATTTATTGTCACGTGATTTTAATCATTTCATTTCATAAATATTCTTCTAAAAAACTGAAACTTTAAGCAAAAAAAAATGTGAGGAGATTTAAAGAAAATATTCTCTAATATCTTTCTGAAATTGTGACTTATTATTAAACAAAACGCATAAATTATTACATAAAGCAAATAAATTCATTCATGGACGCGTTATAGATTTTTTTAAATAGAGATAGCCCAACATCTTTGCTTTTAATTGAATCTTTATTACTTTCATTAAATATTCAAATGACTGAATTTTCAGTGAAAAAAGAAAACACAAGAATATCCTTCAAAATTCAACAAAATTTCGTTTGTCCTTTCTCAGGTAATTCGATATAATGTGTATATCCGAATGACTTCACATTCTTTTGGTAATATAATATGTATTAATATGCTTTGTTATATTATCTTTATCTTTCTTGTAAAACCTGCTCTTAAAAAATTTAACCCCATATCTATCAAAACAAATAATTTTTTATCAATTGGAAATATATCGAAAATAATTTTTTTTAAATATACTATTGAAATATAACTGTTAGAAAATGTGAAACAGTTTTAATTTAAAAAATTTGATTAAAAAATAATCAAAGTATATTGCGGAAAAAGATATTTTATGAGGTTTTTTTTATCCTAGTTGATTTAATCCGTCCATCTTTTATTCTTATTTGCAGTTCAAACAGTTCATATTTTTTATTAACCCTAAATATTAAATTTAAACATTTTATTTATCTTTTGTAAGAAAAAAATAAATATCGTATGAAAAAATGAATGATTTATTTAAATAAAACACATTTGTATCTCTTGTTTAAACTCTATTCTAAGAACAATTAAAGTAGATTCAAAACTATTAAACAATAAAGGAATATAAGATTATCCCAAATTAATTACTCTTATTCCCAAAATAGAATTTCTTAAAAAGGAATTTCATCATAGATATCAATTTAATTAAATAGATAATCTTCGGGGAGAAAAATGCAAAAGTAAAGCCAACCAATTTCATTTGTAAAAGATTAAGCAGTAATCCTTTTTGAAACCTTATTTTGTTTTGTTTTTTAATTTCGACAATTTAAAAGTGACAGTAGCAACAAAAAAATGGCAGACTTAAAAAAAAATGTAATTTATTTCTTTAGTTATTACATAATTTGAATACCATTTGAATTCCAAAGAGAGTTGTATTTAAATTAAAATACCAAAGATTATTAAGCAAAGCATTTAATTAAGCTGAACACTATAATGGAACTTAAAAGAAAATCAGATGATTACAACATTAAAATAAGTCTCAATAGAAATGAATGAAAATGTATATATTTCTATATTTTATTGCTCGAAATTTAAAATTCTGCCAAATGCAATAATATTGATAATAATTCCTGAATTAAAATGAATGGCTCAGATAACTTTTGTGACTTTTTAAGGTTTTTAAGAAATAAATAGTAATTATTAGAATTTCTATTTCATTTAACTTTTACTATTCAACATTTATTCAGTAAAATTTTAAAATAGTTTTTTATTTCCAAAATATTAGTTCATTGGTTTTTTATTCACTAATTGAAATAAATTATCATAAAACATAAATCTTTTACTTTGTCTGATTTTATGCCTCAAGCGTTATTCAGTTCTTATGTTCTTAGTTCTCAATCTGTTTTGCATTTAGATCATGATAAACCTGTAGATTTTGTAGCTGTCTACACCTTTATCTTATTTATATTTTTATTTTGACAATTTTCTATGCTTATGACTTTTAAATCTCTGTAGATCTATAACATTCACATTTTTTACGCATATAATTATTAAAGGTTTTTATGCCTGTAGCGTTATTAAATCCTTATGTTCGCGGCTTTCAAAGCCTACAATATCTAGATATCTATATCTATATATATAGTATTGAAATCCCTTTATGCCTGTAGAAGATAGCAAATATTTATGTTCACGGCTTTTAATGTATTTTAATCCAATGCTCTCTATATATCTGTAACACACAAATCTCCTTATAAACGTAGCGTTATTAAATTGTTTTATTCACAGCTCTACCAATAAACAGACAGGCATAATTTCACCTAACATTGTTGACTCATAAAAAGTGCAAAAAAGGATGTTCTTTAAAATCTTGAGATCTAATTACTTTAGAAAAATAGGATTTTCTTTCTTTTTTAAACTTAGCAAATTCGGAAATAAATTTTAGAATCGTCTATTTTCCCTCTTCGCTGAACAATTTTTAATGCGATTAATTGATTCTTTCTGGAAGGAAAGAAATGGAAAAATGCCATTATTTTAGCGTTGCATGCATTCATTCTTGGTTTCATTATCCTGCTGGAAAAAGAAATGTCCACCCAAAAAATATTTTAGCACTTCCCTCAGGATTACTACGAAGTATATTTAAGTAAACTGTATGATTCCTAATGTCATCAATAAGAAATAAATTTCCAATCTCGGAAGAATCCATACCACCCAAAATCATGATAGAGCCACCATCATGTTTAACTGCAAAACGTTAAATTTTTTGAATTCAAAGCGGCATTGAGCTTTCTCCGTTCATTGTAAGGGCTGCCTGCCACTGCCTTATTCGTCCTCTATTGATGAATTTTTGAAAAATTCAAACTCTTTTTTCTAAATTTGAAATCGGTCTCATAAATCCAAAGTAGTATTAGGGTTTCTCAGTACGTTGTAATGGCTGCCACTGCCAAAATTGTCGAATTTTTCTTTCATCATTAAGTATAATTGTCTTCCAAAAGTATTTGTCTTCAATTGATAAGTTTTCAAAAACTTCAAAATCTTTTTCTTTTTCTTTTTTTTTGAATTTGCAATTTGATGAACGTTTTCTCTTTACAATTTAACTTTTCTATCCGGCTTGTCTAATAACATCTTGCACAGTTTCAGCACTTAACATTTCTGACAATTAGTTTAGAATTTTCAGCAGCAAGTTGAATGAACCATATGGTCACAGAAATTTGAAGGAAAGTGCAAAAAATTTGGTTTTAGGTGGAAATTTCATTTTCCAACTGGGCGGTGACCCCAAAAGGAATGCACGTAACGCTAAAATAACGTTGTTTTCTCGTTGTAAGCAACATTTTCTCACACCACCACAGTACCCTGATATCACTGCCATTCAATATCTGTGAGCCACGCTCAAAATAGTGGCTTAAAAAACAAAACTAGAAACAAATCGTATTTAAAAACATTGTTGAAAGAAAAATGTGTAAAATAAATTCAAATACCACCAAAAATATGTCGAATCAGTACTACGGCGTCTAATAGTTATAATAAAAGCAAAAAAAAAACAACCTAGCAGCTAAATATTTATACTTTCTATCTTTGTGCGATAATACAAAAATTTTGTTGGTGTACTCTCAATTTTTTAAGGCAAAAATCTGCTTGTGTTTGTTTAAAATTATTCTGATATTTTTCAGTTTAGAGGTTTTTAGTTGATTTCTTTTTATTCTTACTTTAAATCAAACTACTTGTTATGTGTAAAAATGAAAATAAGTTTGGAACTCTAGTTAATGAGTTATTATATTGAAAGTCGTATCAAGTAAAAGTAATGTATACTCTCAATTTTTTGAGCTACTTTATATATTCTTCAAGTTTTCAAAAATAATTGAACCAAGTTAAATCAGGTTTTGCTAATTTATTTCGTTAGAAGAAAAATAAAACAAATTTTAAAGAAATACAATATCAAAAATACCACAAAAAAATTGAAAAAAAAAGTTTGTCATTCGTTTGTGGTAAATAAAAATAAATTCAACTCACAAAAAAATATTTTTATTCCTTTCTAAAATTCACCATTATTTTTTGCAGTTTTATTAAACTTTCAAAAGTTAAAAAATAATTAATTGGCTGCAAATGATTATGAAAATAAGCATGTTTGAAATAAGCATATATTCGTCTATATTAAGCAATTTCGTCTGATATTGACGCTCTTATTAAGAAAAACACTCATGGCAAAATTTCTAACTCAAAAAATTGTTTTTAAACGATTTTATAGCTGAAAATTGAGGGATAACTTTTATATTCCTGAAATTTGATTCTAATTCTTTAATAAATTTTTCAAAGTTAATTTTAAAACATTTTGTAAAAATATTATTTATTGTTAAAGAACAAGAAATCTTCCCAGAATTCTGGTAAAAACAACTAGAAATGTTTAGAAATAGATAATTAACAATTTATACAAAATGTAGCTTATTAATAGTTCTTTTTTTATATGTTTATCAACAAAGAATTATAAATTTAATTAATTGTCTCAGAACTTTTGTTAAATTATTTCTTTTATCACAATCGATGCGAAATTAATTTCAATATTTTCTATAAAAATATTAATAAATTATAATACAATTAATTACCGCAATTTTAAAAATCGTCTGCTACAATGTAGGTGTTTTTTTAATTAGTATTTCAAACGATAAAAATATTTTGCATTTTATAATATTTTTAGCTTAATTAAAAAAATGTCTTGTTTTGTAAAAACATGATTCAAACGATAAAACATTCTTGTGTATTATATTTAAATAAAAATAGATTTTCTATTAAAAAATTAGATATGAAAATATTTATACAGAATTTATCAGTTAGTAATATATAATTTAGTGTACTTTGAGGAAACTTTTCAAGCAAAAGTCACTTATGCGATAATATTCCTTCGTGTATGA
The DNA here is from genome assembly GCA_026289955.1 of Argiope argentata. Classification (NCBI taxonomy): domain Eukaryota; kingdom Metazoa; phylum Arthropoda; class Arachnida; order Araneae; family Araneidae; genus Argiope; species Argiope argentata. The sequence goes on along the minus strand of JAOUZG010005485.1, from coordinate 6,917 downwards.
ATGGAATTCCATCGTATGGAATTCCGGAAATTGTTGGAATACCTCGAGTTATTTTAAGTGCCTCTGGCATCACTGGTATGACTACGTCGAATGAAATATCTTTGGGAATATGCTCAAATCGACATTCACTAAGAGAAAAGCATTTTTGGTTATTGAGATAAATTTCTGGTATTGCCGAAATTATTATGTTTAATGTTTAGCTTAAGAAACTCCAAATTTTTGCTGCAATCAATAGTTTTGGAATTGATATGCATGATAGAAAGAACTAAAAATAATTAAAAGGCTTCGAATGCCCTCGATAACAGTTTCAATACAATTATACATTTATCAGTGTTTATAAAAATGATTATGTAATTGAATAAAGATCTATCAATTTCACTACAGCCAAAAGTATTTATTACAAAGTTACTTGTAATACTTACTGTATGAAACTTGAAATTAACTTTTTGCAGTTAAATATACATGTACTTTAAAAAGAATTAATTATTTCATTTCAATGGTTTACTATTTTATTCATAATCGAATTCAAAAATGTTTTTTTTTTCCTTTTTAGATTCTTACGTCACTGATGTAAATTTCGCTTTTGCATTTTGTATATATCAGCTACGACTCTCTTTTTGTTTATATTCTGAAAAAGTAACATGACAAAATAATTGTATTTTAAAATTGTATAAAAATTTTAAAGAGTTATTCATTCTTATTCTCAATTTTCTTAAAAATTAATTATTCTGTTTATACTTTTTAAAGCCAAACATTACATACTTTCAGAATTTTAATCAATTATTTTTATTTTAATGTTTTATAAACATCTTTACACCCAAACTGGAAAACGATTTCTTCCTTTCTTAGATTTATATGTTATTGGAGTGGATTTTTTTATCTGTTGCCATCGTACGTGTTTTAATAATTCAATTCCTTTTTTTTACTTAGATTCTGAGAAGAAATACAATGAAAATAATTTATCAATTTCATGGATGTTCTAAAAAAATCTTTTGATTCAAGCGAATCGGTCTATTTTATTTTTCTGGAAAAGTAATTATTTTATTTAAATTCTTTGCGTGCAAGCTAAACAAGTTTAATCTGAATTTCAAATAATGGTTTCTATATATATTTTATTTTTTTCTTATTGCAAAACATGCAAACAATATTTTAGTTTTTTAGATTCGTTGGAAACGATAAGGATTTCTTCGCCTTTTCTGTTCATTATTGTCAACTAATACGTGGCTGAATAAATGCATCTCTGTGCATTATATTATCACAATGGAGATATTCATTGCAAACGCCTTATATTTACCGTCTCAAATAAGACTTATATTACGCTAACATCTTGAATAACCTTTTCTACTTTTGATGTTCTGCTGTTCTATTATTGTGATAGAAAAGTTATATATCTGTTATAAAGAAATGGATATCATTTGTGTCAAAATCTGTATTCATGTGATTCTTAAGAAAAGCATTGCATTATTACTTTCTAAGAAATACACAAATAAAAATTATTAAAAAATTCTAACAGGACATTTTGTAAAATTCTACATGTGTAAGAATGCTCGCTTCTCAAAGAAACTGTAATCATGTATGTCTGTGAACATGATACCTTAAAAATTCTTTGAGCCAGTCTTTACACCAAATCTGCATATTTCCATATCTATTATTTCAAATTCCTATAAGCTAGAACAAAATCTATTCATATAAAATATGTCTGTCTGTGTGGCAAACAATACAGAATATTTAGCATTTTAAGATATTTGTAATAAATTTTACATCAAATCGCTAAGGGAAACTTTGGTAAATTCTATGTTTTCGAAAGCATGTTAAAACCGATAATTCAATATTAAATTATTTAGGTAATAGAAATTTGAAACCCATATTTAACATGTAAATTGTAGATTTGAAGAATGATTTTAGAAGCAGTTCGAAAAGTTCAGAGAATTGAGTGATCATCCGTCGGGCTGAACTTTCGCATACATGAAACTCAAAAATGTAAACACTTAATAAAATGAGATTTGAAATGTAACCTTTTAACCACAATCATAGTTTTCGGTTAAACTTTGTTTTCATTGATATATAAAATTATTTCCTAAATGCATTTTTTTTTGTTATTCTAAAAGCCTAAAACGCTCATATATGAAGATCTGAAAAGAAAATTTTGAGTTCTTATAGCATTCAAGTCTTGCTTAAGATTATGATTTTGGTTCGATGAGAGAAAGGATATCATATATGTATTGAAGAGAGTAACAAGAAGATTAAATAAGATTTTTTACGCTACTTTTATATGGCATAACAGTAATTATTTTCAAGTTAATCGTTTAGAACGTTTTACATAAATATAATAAAATAAAATCGTTTTCAAAAATAATAATAAAATTCTGAAATAACAGGATAATTACCGAGTCCCTTGAATATTTCAATAACTGTCTTTGTGTTCTTATTTAAATACGTTTATCAAATTCTCCATACGGAATCAGTTGGAATCGAATTCTGTAAAGGTATTGTATTTTTACTGTTGTTAAAAGTTTAAATTTGATTTAAACTCTTTACTAGAAATATAACAGCATGATAATGATTCAAGTTTAATCTGCTCATATTTAATTTATTATCCTGTGAGAACATGATTTTGTATTGTTTTGAGGTTGTTGAAACCACAAAATAAAAGAGCAGAAAGTAGGGAAATGAGACCTACATTTTCTGCTTTTAGATTATTTGAAAATGGTAAAGCTGATTGTTACATATGAGTATTTATCACCAGGAATCATTTAAAAATATAAATTTAATTTGCAATTCAATATTTTAAGCAAATGGCAACTTTGTTACATTTTATTTTCTTGTTAAAATGTGTTTATCGTGTGAAAATATGAAGTAGTATTGGTTTGAGGTTATAAAGCCTCAAAATGAATGGGCAGGAGATTGGCGATTTATCGTTTTTAAAGCATTCATTTTCCGCTTTTAGGGTTATTAGAAAGGGGTAAAGATGGTTGGTCACTGTTGGCGATTTATTACCAACGGGAAGCTATAACTTGGCCCGAATGTCCGCCATGTGCCCGATTCAGGATGACGCATGCGTATTCTGATAGGCACAGGATTGTTTCAAGCCTGTTTAAATCTGTTAATGACTAAATTTAATTAAGATAAACAATGCCTGAAAAATAATAATGTTCCCTCATGATAAGAGGACATTTGATATAGCAGATTTCATATTAAGAATTTTTATTTATTTGATGTTTTATTTACATTTAAAATCTGTTTTTAATTACTTTGCAGTGATAGGATGCTTATAAGAAAAGTCTGTATGAGTAAAAACGCAGTAACAAAAAATGGAAAGTATTTTTGTTAATTTCGATTAAAAATGTTTTTAAAACAATTTGAAGCATAATATGAACATTTAAAAGTTGAATGGATATATATATATATATAGAAAGATTTATTAATAAGAAAATAATGTTATTTACAAACTATACACAAAATGACAACTCTAGAAAATCGAATTCACAAGATGATCAAAATTAAAACATCGCCTTTTAAGCTCGCTATAACGGAATTACTCCAATATTGTTGAGTGTAATATTCAAGACATGATAATAACGATTGCATTAAAACATAGTCTGTTCCAGAAAAAACGGATGATACAACAGAAAGCATGCTAAAACGTTACATATAATCTAAATGTAAAAACACATGCGATATGGAATTTTTCTTTCTAGTTTCTATCTCTGAAATAAAAAAAGACGAAACTGAAACTGCCATTGTAACTGAAATTTGACATTGTAAGTATAAAATTTTGCATAAATCTCAGTTTGATGTTACTGTTCTAGGCACAAAAAGAATTGAGCTGTAAAAATATGATTCTTAACAACGATGGATTTACGCTTTGCTTGTGATGTTGTTTTATGAAAAATAAAAAAAGGAAAAATAATTCTTCAGCTGCACATCGTGATTTTAAAGCAGGCAAAAAACCAGCAGACACCAAAAAAATCCGAAAAAGTTTACTGTACCCAAATGCAACAGCGCTGACATCTTGATTCAATCACCTCTATGGAAAAGGAAGCTCCTACACGCATTGGACTTCGTGTATAGCAGCTTCATCGGCGACATTTTCCTGGTAAACAAAAGTAATAAGTTGTGAGCTAATGGCAACCTAACCATCTCGTTATACATATTTTGATCCCTGTGATTTTTGGCTTTTGGGATACTAAAACGATTTTTTTCAACAAAGACGTCCAGTAACAGTAGCAGATTTTGAAAGACAGTATTACTCTGCATTTGAAGAGGATTTCAATGACTTCCATCTGTGAGCCTGTTGGTATACTTGTTGGCACACAAGGATTTTATACTTCGAGAAACAATAAAAAAAATCGACCAATTATGATTCACAGTGGAGCAAGATGCCCATAGGAAGCCGATTTGACTTCTTGAAAAAGAAAAACGTATTGAAAAGGTCCCCCTGTGCTTAGATAATTTCCTTTTGATGATTGAATTTTCGATACGTTTGGATAAAATGTGCTGCAAATGTGTATCGTGAGACCTTTTAGCCTATTCTTTGTTGCACAGTGCCATCTATCGGTGCTTCTGGAACAATTGTTTTCACGTAATCCCTCACCCCGTGTCTTGAATAGTATGTTCAATAATTTTGGAGTCTTTACGGTGGGTAGTTCATTACATACAAATCTCTGATTAGCGGTGTTTTAATATTGATCACATTGTATAACACAGATATTTTTCCCAGACAACTGACACCAAATTTTGGTGCAAAACTACAACTGATCATATTTGAAATATCAAATTTCATTTTTAAACAATGGTTATTTCATGGTTATCTTGTACACATAAAGACAAAAGCAAAGACAGGTAAACGATCTCTAGGGTAGAATTGATTTAAAATTCCACATGATTCTACTCTTCAGTTTCTAATTCTCTACATTAAAGTTCATCCTTTTATCTCTTTTTCTTTGTCAGATATAGTGTTATCGTGTATTCTGTCATTCATACAGACAGAAAATACGAGAAACTAAAAATGAGTTTTGCATCTAAAATACTTCAGGTAATTTTTAAAATATGTTTATTTTAGCGTTGTTTAATAAAATAATTATATAAAGTTACAATTGAAAAATTATATATAAATAAGGAATTAATAAATTTATGATGAAATATTCAGTCATAAAATTTTGTAGAACGTTGCCATAATATTTTATTAAAATATAAGAAATACATTTAAATAATTTGTAAGAAAATTACTGTTTAAGACGGCAATATATATTTTATATTCAAAAATAACATGATTTTTAAAAATAATTTTTATATGAATGTTTAATAGGCAAGGAATGCTACAATTTCAAAATAAATATACATTTGAAAAAAATTAACATAGAATCATGGCATTTCCCCAACTTTAAAAGTATAAATTATCGAAATAACTCATTAAAATGAATAAGAATCCTATTGACTTTTAAATATATTATCAATGTAATTACGAACATAATATATATTTAAAATAAGATTTTTTTTCAGTTATCAGGGTTCTACGTTTTGCTTCCAGTTGAAACGCATTAAGTCTGATTTTAGCTCTTTGACTTTTCTTCAATAAAGTAAAAAATATCTAACATTGAATTTAAATATCAAATACTTTATTTTTATGCCTTTAAAATTAAAAGCAATTCCAAAGAATTTATTCAGAACACTTCTAGTTAAATTTTGCATATTTGTGTATGATAAAATTTCAAAATAAAGCATTCGCTATGCTTAAAGAATATAGTATCTACTATTCATGAGCAAAGCTAATGTTATTTTAATGGTTATACTTTTTCCTAAAAAGTAAATATAATGCAAAAAATAAATTTTTAAACATGCTTAATAAATTCAAAAAAATTTCAAAAAAATTCAAAATTTATTTCTACTACCAGCATATTGGCCTTATTTCATACTGGCCAATATGCTGGGATTAAAATATTTCAAATCTGGAATTTTTAAGGCAAAAATTGTTTAATAAAATAATTTTATTAAAATATTCTACTACACAAAATCATTTTATCGTCTGAAATGTTTTTCAAACTAAAAAGAAAATATAAATAGAATCAAACGATTTTTAAATATCGTGATCGATATTTTTTTTTCATAACATTCGATAAATAAATACTTTACATTTTATCTAAAATTACTGTCTCATAATAAAGATTTTAATCAATAATTTGTAACTGCTTATTAAATAAATTATTTATTAATAATAACATGAAATATAAAATTAAACCAATAGTTATTCTTATTATAAACTCTTACTATTAAATCCTTTGAAATTTTTAGCTCTTTTATTTTTTTACTAATTCGGCAACAATATTTCGAAATAAAAATTCGAGTTCTTCAGCAATAAAAAATATTGTTCCAAATGATAAACAAAAGTAAATATAAAGACTTTACTTAAAAGAAAAAGAGTTTATATGAAACTAAAATGTGTAGGTTTTTCCAATTATTTTAAATTTTGATGTGGTATAAAAATAACCTCTCTAAATAAACACTATATGAAGATATTTAAAACCACCATAAACTTACTAATTTCAAAAATGTCAGTAAATTTTCAGTTATTTAAATTATTTACTTCAAACTTTAAAATATTTACAGTAATAAAAGAATATAGTAATAAAAAGAAATCAGTATCTTCTAAGGGGGAAACTACAGTTTTTAAGAAAGTCTTTAGTGTAAAATTGCCTCTATTAGAATACCTTGTATCAAAATTATTGCCAGAAAAAAACAATAATTAATTTTTTACTTAGTATTTACCTAAGTTTCAGACTTTGAAGAATTTTTTCTGTCTTAATTATAAGTGCGTGAAGTTTTCTTGATTCTGGTTCTCTCATTTGGTAACGATGTTGAATATGCAAATGTAACCACAATGACGTATAATACATGATATAAAAAATAACTTGTTTAAC
>JAOUZG010005466.1:0-15802 GCA_026289955.1 Argiope argentata | reverse complement strand
ATTTGATGGTAACTTGCAAGAAAGTTCGTCTCTGATTACATCCCAACTCAGACCAAGTACCATTTGTGCATTTTGATCTTCCTTAGAGTCATTAGAAGCGCAATTCAAAAGCACATTCTTTCATTATTTCTATTGATTGAGATTTCAGTTGTTCCAATTCTTTAGCGTCGTTAACACTCGTCACCAAATTGTCCACGTAGAATCCTTCCCGTAAATGACCAATTGTCTTCCTGAGGCTCTCTGTCTGGAATTTTTCTCGTTCTAGGTGGTAACTTATAGTGGCATTTAGCAGAAAAGGGCTAGAGGAAACACCGAAGACTACTCGACAATGACAATAAATTCTTATTTTTGAGCATTCAGCGTTCTCCCACCATTAAAATCTTAGGACATCTTTGTCTACAGGTCTCAAACGTATTTGTAGAAATGCTTGTTTTATATCTGCAATTACACCTATGGCACCAGAACGAAATCTCAACAGTAGAGGCGGTATTTTTTTGTATAAGACTTGATCCCACACTTAAACATTCATTCAAGGAGGCAAATCCCGGTTTCTTGAACGAAGCGTCGAATACTGGGCGAACCTTTGTGGTATTGCTTGAGGGCTTAGTGACGGGTCTATGAAGAAGGTAATGGGCTTCCTTGGCTATTTCATCCATTGGAACAGCTTCTATAATGCCTTCTGAATACCACTGTTTGAATGCGTTATCGTAGGCTTCAAAGTAATTTTCGTTTATCAAACGCTTAGTTGCTGTACGAAGTCTGGATTCTGCTGCATCGCATTTATCATATAGAGCAAGATGTCCGGCTAACCATGGTAAAGCTATTTCATATCTTTGATCTTCACAGATCCTAATTGTTTCCTTAAAATGAGTCAATGTTTCTTCTTCAAGGAGGCTTTCATTTTTCTTCTCTATTGGATCTGTGATACCCAAAACTTCTAAGTCCCACATTTTAGGCATCTCCATATTTTGAAAGCTTAATGTGACTAGGTTAACAATTTGCTTTTTCTTTCCCAGTCCTAGAATTGTCCAACCCAGCAAGGTCTCAACTGCAGATACACCTGAAGATAATACCTCTATTCTCCCAGTCAAAATGCTTCCGAGTATATCAGCTCCCAGCAGAACTCGTATGGGTGGTGAATCTCTTCCGACATCTGTTAGTTTTATTCCTCGGGAAGCAAGCTCAGAAAGCAATTTACTATCATGGATTCTTGGCAAGGCTGAGCATATCCTTGGTTGCTCGAGAAGAGACAATGGAGTTGAATATTTACGATTTAAGCTTTCTACATTTACTATGTATCTTTTATGCTCAGATGCAGGAGAAATTACTCCTCCAAACAATCCTTGAGAAAATATTTCTCTTCCAGAGAGAGAAAGGTTTAGTTCTGCCGCTAAATTCTTTTCGATATAAGATCGTTGTGATCCATCGTCCAACAATGCCCGAACACAGAATTTCTTTATTTCGTAGTTTGATCATGATATTTTTAAGATATATTTCGTGTTCAGAGGGAAGATTTGTCAGAAATGTTTCTGTAGATTTCTTCTCATCATCGGTCGTACTGTTCTTAGACGAAACATTTTCTTTTCCCTTGTGTAGTTCTGGACATAGTAATACATAACGTAATACATAAACATCTCACATTACTGTGACACTTTCTTGCAATGTGTGCAGGCTTGAGGCAAACGACACAGCATCTTTTCCTTATAACGTGTGATTTTCTGTCTTCGTAACTCATCTCTGGTAATTTTTGACAGTCTTTACTGTGATGAGGGCGGTTGCAGAAAATACAACTAACTTAGGCTTCAGATGTTCTTGAAGTTAACGAAGCCGCGGTGGGTTCATCTTTGTGTATCGATTTCTGACAATCTTCGTATACCACCATTTCCCTTATCTTTGCCGAATCCATCAGGAGCTAAGCGGATCATTTCTTCTGATTCGACTTCATGGCGTAAAAAGCACATAAGTTTTTCCAGGGATCTCTGACTAGTAGCGTCATCTATATTTTCTGAAATTCTACTCCTTTCCCATGCTCGCAAAACATTTTCTTGCAAACATGACTCAACCAATGACTCTAGAAATTCAGCAAATTTTTCCTTTGTGCGCCCTAAGCTTTCCAATGCTCTTAATTTTGTCTCTTGTAAATCGTAGAGGGTGGCTAAATCAGGGGCAATCTTACCGGCCGTAGCATTTTTCAGAACCAGTGAAAGGAGATCGCGAACATATATTTGCACTAGGAGATCGTCCCGGCCAAATCTTAATTTTAGCTGTTGGACGGCTTTCGGATAATTTTCAGCGGTTATTGGGAAACTGGATATTAATCTATCAGCTCTTGAATCAGGCACTATATACTGGTATAAATACTGGAATTTGTCTATAGCAGTCATGTATTTTTGAAAAAATGTTCCAAAATGTTAAATATTCTTTAGGATCACCCGAAAACATTTTTAATTCCAATTTAGGTAAATTTAATTTTACTGAATCACGATCGACAGAACTTGACAAAGATCCAGAATCTTTATTTAATAGCGTTTCTATCTTTGATTTAATCTCAAGAAAAGTATCTCTATATTCCTCTGCCGCCTCAAAAGCGGCTTCGTATTCATTAACAGTCTCAGTATTTTCTAAAAGTAATGACGAAATATTATTTTGAATCTCATCTAAACGCAAAAATTTATCTTGTAACTCAGCATTCAACACATACAGCTTATCGCCATCCTTGGCGTCTACTTTCGTCGCCAAATATTGCTTCAACTTATTCACGGCAGCCGTAAACGAAGCTCTTAACGATTTTCGTTTTGTTTTCAAAGCATCCATATTTCTAAATGCACTAAAAATAGTAACTTAAAATGATTCGAAATAGATTCTTAATTTCTGTTTATACTGAAGCAATGAAAGTGATTATATTTTCTTAAACTTAAATCACTTTGATCATCATAAACAGCATATTGTATACTTAAGCAGAAATTTAAATCATTCCTACCTGTACATCTTTTTAATTTCAAGTTCTTCAAATGCAGAGTACAAACTCTGTCCTGTCACCGGACGCCAATTTGTTATGACTGAAGACTTTCTGACTTTTAAAAAAAAACTTTTTATTTAACATCAGGAAAAATGGAACTATCAGCTACATAAATATGGATGGAATTCTAAATCACAATTTTTCTTCGTTGCCAGTTCCTTTAACTCAATAACAATTTAATTAATTAGAAAGGGCAACAGGAAGTGGGAAATACAAGATGAGTGGCAACATTTGGTATTCTTTCGAAGGCGATGTGGAACAATGGCAAAGTTTTTGGGAACAATTTCAATCTTCGGTAGATAATAATCCAAATCTTTCCGTAATTGATAAACATATTTTTTTACTGTGTTATTTGCAAGATGAACCAAAAGGTTTGGTCGATGATATAAACATTATTTGATACTTATGAAACTACTAAAAAACTCCTGATGTACAAATATGGCTTTAAAAATAGAATTATTCAAGCTCATTTGGATTTTTTAGAAAAGTTAACACCCATACAAAACTTTTCACCATTATCACTAAATGAAGTTTTTATTGAGTGTAATAGGAGATTACAAGCTCTGCGTGCATTTGGAGAGGATGTTAATGCATATGGCCGAATTTTAACTCCTAAAATTTTACGAGCCTTTCCTGATGACATTTGTCGCCGTTGGGTTATTTTTGCAAAACGTCAGGAAATTTTGGAGGGTGATATAACAAAATTAATACAATTTCTTTCGGCAGAGGTAGAAGGCGCACTTACAACTCTGAAAATTATAGATGAACAGTCTATTTATTATGATTTAAAACCTTCCACCGCTAATTTACTTGTATGTTAATTCCAAAAACAGTGTACCAATTTTTAAAAAATTCTCCATTTTGTGCTTTTTGTGATACTAATAGACATTGGCCGCAAGACTGTAATATTGTAACTAATATAGATACTCATAAGCAAAAGTTAAAAAATAGTATCAGTTGTTTTTTATGCACAAATCGTGGCCATAACATCAAAAATTGCCCCTGAAAAGACAATATCCGTTATTATAAATGCAAAAAAGGCATAATGTTTTTATCTGTAAAACCAAAAGTGAAAATCCAAATTTAACTACCATTCCACTTACTTCTACTAACAACGTAGGCATCATAACTCCCAAATTTACTCACTTGCAAACTGCTCGTGTATATGTCATTGGCCGAAATGGTAAAACAAAAGTAATGCAGTGTCTCTTAGGCGGTGGGAGTCAGTCTACTTTCATTCATACTAGTTTGATCGACTTTCTGCAATTGGAAATTACTAGCTCAGAAAAATTGAACCTTCAGGCATTCGAATTGATTCCGGCAAACACAGTAACAAGACGGAGAGTCAAATTTATCTTGTCAAGCATTTGGAACCACTCAAAAATAAGTATACAAGCATTTGAGAGTTCAAATACATATACCTTTCATCCTTCTACTCCCCAACCTGTCTCTTCTTTTGCCCATAGTCAAAAATTGAAACTTGCTGATCCGTTAGTTTAAACGACTTGCCTATAGAAATTCTGATAGATGCTGATTTTTATTGGACTATAGTGCACACTGAATCTCCTATTAGACTTTCTACTACTCATGTGCTAATACCTGCAGTATCTGGATGGATTCTTTCCGGCAATCGTTCGTTCACTACTGTAACATATTCTTTTGTTTCTTCAATTCAAAACATCAGCTCAGAAATTTTGGTACATGGCCTGGACGATCAGGTGAGACAATTTTGGGATTTGGAAACAATTCGCATTAAAACCCAAGATAAAGGGATGACTATTCGTGATTCTGAAATTTTAAGTGATTTTCACAATTCATTTTGCAAAGTTGATCACCGTCGTGTTGTAAAGTTGCCATGGAAACGAGAGGTGATTCTTTCATCAAATAATTACGAAATAGCGCTCAAACGATTTCAAATACTCCATAACAAGCTTTTGACTCATTCAGGCTTAAGAGATATTTATACAGAACAACTGCAAAATTATATGGATAACCATCATGTTGAAATTGCCGATGAAAGTCCTTGCAACGAATCTAAACTATTTTACCTGCCTCATCATATAGTTAAAAAACAAAAGAATAACGAAAAGAAATGGCAAATTATATTTGATTCTTCTCATACACCAGGGCATATTTCCTTAAATGATGCTCTTGAGCAGGGAGGGTCCTAATTTGCTTCCAGAAATATTTGCAACATAGTTACGATTTCGACTTCATAAGTAACGGATGTCAAGCATTTTTTCAACTTATTTTGGCTGAAGAGGATAGAAATTGTGCTAGGTTCCTGTGGTTTAAAACAGAAAAGGATGCAAAATGAAAAATACACTTGCGAAATGAAATACTTACTTATCTTTTTTTCCGTCTACCTTTTGGATTGACTTCTGGTCCCTTTTTGCTTTCTGCTACTCTTCTTAAATTAGCTAATATGCACTCTGATACCTACCCTACTGCAGCTAAGCACCTGGAGAATAATATTTTCATGGACGACTTTGTTATGGGAGTAGATACCGCTGAGCAAGCAACTCGTTACCAAGAAATGCAAGATTTAATGGCACAGATAAGCTTACCTTTAGCTAAATTGAGTACAAATCCAAGAACCTCTAGGATAGTTGGGAGTTAAAGGATGTTAACTTTAAAAGCAATTCGCAAGTATTAGGAATTAGCTGGAATACCAAGGAAGACTTGTTTCATACAGACATAAAAGAAAGTTTTTATCAATTTGCTGTTCTTGCAACAAAACGTTTAGTTCTTAAAAGTGTATCAAAGTTATATGATCCTTTAGGCCTCTATGCACCAGCAATAGTAGTCGAAAAAATTCTTTTTCAAACCACGTGGCTCATGGGTGTTCAATGGGACGAAATTCTGCTGTTTTAACAAATGAGTATCTGAAATATATCATCTTTTAACAAGATACGTATTCCTTGCTAGATTGGAATTTCTGCTACTTCTCACATGAGTCTTCATGTCTTTTGCTATGCTTCGGAAAAGGCCTATGATTCCGCATTATACATTTAGTTCACTGAGCTTAACGAAACTAAGGTTCGACTAGTTTGCAGTCGCAACAGACTTTCTCCACTTAAAAGGGTTGCACTTCCACGGTCGGAACTTTTGGCAGCCTTACTAGGAGCTCGTTTGCTTTACTATTTTTGTAAGGAAACTGGTTTAGATAACCAAACATCTACACTTTGGAGTGATTCAACTGTTGTATTAAACTGGATAAAAAATTGTCCTAATCGATGGAAAACATTCGTATGCCACCGAGTCATTGAAATTCTTGAATACACTTCTCGTGCGCAGAATCGTCGGTAGGAAGGCCAGAATTGTTTAGTTCCGGTACCGCTGTATCTTGATTTTCTTCTTCAATAACTCGAACGTTCTTCGGAGGACACGGAGCACGTTTTGGTGACTGTTCTCTGGAGTCAACTTGCGGTGGGTGTAAGTTTGGCTCGGGGTGCCTTACTGCTAAGTCACCTTTTCGGGCCAAATGTCTAACAGAAACACTTGATTCCCGTCCATCAGGCAACTTTACATGTGCATAGTCTGGATAAGCTTCAATTAGTTCCACTTCATGCCCGATAGGATCATATTTGGTATGCCGCACGTGATTTTTCATTAGAACCGGACCTGGTTGGGTCAACCATGTAGGCAAAGAACGACCATTAAAAGATCTCCTGAGATGATTGAACATGCTTTCATGAGGAGTAGCATTTGTAACTGTGCACAGCAGTGATCTGATAGAGTGAAATGCTGGCTGAAGGACTTCTTCCCATCGTTCTGTCTCCATACCTTTTGATTTCAAGGCCAGAAGTACCGTCTTCCATACAATGCCATTGTATCTCTCGATTTGTCCATCTCCTCTAGGGTTGTACGCCGTAGTTCTACTAGTTGCTCAGAGAGTTGAGAAATGTTTTAAGTTCATGTGACATGAACGAAGCTCCTCTATCTGAATGAATGTATGCCGGTGTCCCGAAGAGGAAGAACACATTCGTCAATACATTTATAATATTAGAAGCAGAAATATCTGTACAAGGGAATTCATCAACTATTGTCAAGAGGAAACGATTCTCGGATGAGGTAGGTAGAGGCCCCTTGAAGTCTATGTTTAACCTTTCAAGAGGTGAAGTAGCTTTTATTAGATGCTCTTATCTAAGATTTGTTCCGGTCTCCGGATATATTGCTGCTGTAATTCTTGACATTGTGTCCGTAGTTGTGTTACGTTTTCCTGGGCGGTAAATTATATCAAATTTAAAGTTAGCCAATTCAAGTCGCCATCTCATAATTTTTTCATTTTTAATTTTACTGGAGTTATGCTGGTCAAACATGAAACTGACTGATCTCTGATCAGTGATGACTTCAAAATGACTTCCGATCAGCTAGTGCCTCCAGTTTCTCAAAGACTCCACAATTGCATAAGCTTCTTTCTCCCCTGAGGAGTGCCTTTGTTCAGCTGCATTAAGTGTTCTTGAAAAGAAAACTATGGGACGTTCTGCTTGACCGAGAATTGCCCTAATGGTGAATTCTGAAGCATCAGTTTCAATTCTAAAAGGTATATAGTCTCAATCTCGGAGATCGAAGGATCTGCTACGTCTTTTTGAGAGAATTGAATATTTCCTTAGCCTCTTCAGAAAGAGGGAATGCTCCTTTCGTAAGGGGTCGAATTTTCTCTGAAAATATGGGAATCCAACGGCAATAGTTGGTAAACATACCTAAAGTCCTTTGAAGTGTTGCCATGTTATTTGGTATAGGTAAGTTCATCAGTGGTGCGAGCCTATCGGGATCAGGTTTAATAATCTTATTTTCAATGAGATATCCTAATAATTTTACACGCTTTGTTGAGAAATTACATTTATTCTGATTTATTGTCAAGCTATATTTTTTCACTACGTCCAAAAATCTCTTCAAATTTTGGCCATGTTCAGATTGATCACGACCACAGACAGTTACATCATCAAGGTATGAAAAAGTGCCTTCGAGTTTTTCATCTTTGATTATGCTGTCTATGTTCCTCTGGAAAGTTGGGACACCATTAGTGACCCCAAAAGGGATTCTTCGGAATTGATAAAGTTTTCCTGCGGCCTCAAAGACTGTATAATATTTGTCGGATTCTAGAATGGGCATTTGGTGGTAGGCACTCTTGAGGTCTATGGTGCTAAATTCTTTATATTGAGATACCTTCTGAATTAATTCATCTATTCTTGGGAGAGGGTAGGCGACTAGCATTGTAAATCTGTTAATGGTTTGTGAATAATCGACAACCAGTCTCGGCTTGCGATTTTCTCCCTTTACTACAAAAACCTGGGCATGTCATGGTGAGTTACTGGGCTCAATCACTGCTTCTTTGAGCAATTTTCCCACTTCATTAATAATGAATATTTTGTCTGCATCTATATGTCGTCTTGATTTAATTATAACGGGTTTGCAATCTGGTGTAAGGTTTGTCGATCCAAATCTTTCCGATCTTTTTAAGCTTGTCGATAGGGGGGGGGGGGTCTGTCACCGCGGAATTCAATTTTTAGTGAAGAATATCTCTTTAGAAGATCATGCCCTATCAGAAAGTAAGCACACAGATTTTTCATAATCATCACTTCAATATTAAAATATGTATGGGCCTGCATCTTTAAGGTAAGTAAACCAAAACCAGTAATATCCAAAGTGAAGGATGAATTAGCCATGGTTATTTTACCATAGTATGGTTTTACGACAATTTTGCATTTTTTCACATGACGATCATTCAGGAAAGTAAGAGAGCTACCAGTATCAAAAAGTGCATTTAATTTTGCTCCATTTACTAACACTTTAGTTATCGATTTCTGGAGACAATATGGTGTTGCTATAGCAGAAGCCAAAAGCAA
Organism: Argiope argentata; assembly: GCA_026289955.1. NCBI lineage: Eukaryota > Metazoa > Arthropoda > Arachnida > Araneae > Araneidae > Argiope > Argiope argentata. Next base: position 6,931 of record JAOUZG010005466.1, on the reverse strand, counting down.
TGTAGATGCTGTAGTATTTGTGTTTGGCCGTGTTTGTCTTGGTTTACACACTCGTTGGTAATGTCTTTTCTTGCCACACTTTCTGCAGATAACTTCTTTGGCTGGACAAGAATTCCTTGGACGGCGTTCGTTTCCACAAAAAAAAAAAAGCATTTTTCGGTGCTTTTTAAAATAGTTGAAGACCGTTGGGTTTCTTCTAAATTATCCTCTGTGTGATCGATGGCAGCAACTGGAGTCGAATTGAACATATTTGAATGAGATGCGGAATGTAGCTCAGCTAGTTCAAGTGATCTAGCCTGATCATAGGCTTTTTCTAATGTAATGATGGCGTTTTCCAAGAGTCTTTCACGTATACGCGAACTCTTAATTCCTCGTATAAAAGCGTCCCTTATATACTCATCTCTATTTTGATCGGTCGTTACCGCTTTAAATTCACAATCTTTGCTCATCTGTTTCAATATCTGAAGATATTCGTCGATAGATTCTCCCGTTTGTTGAGCTCTAAATGCTAGGCAATGTCTGGCGAAAATTTCATTTCATTTGGCGATGTATAGCGAATGGAGTAATTCAATAGCGTCAGAGTATTTTTCTGAGTCAATAATATACCGAAAAACATTAGAGTAGGCATAGTTACACAGTAGTTGAAGTTTGTTATCGTCCGTAGCACCCATACAAAACTTTCCGTAGCTCCATTTGCTGAATCAAGTAATGAGGCAGTGCAAAAAGATTTCTAGTTGATTAAATTGTAATAAAAGACGAACATTCTGAAAACCAAAATTAGGCTTTAATCAACTAGACACAGAACCCAGCAGACTACCTTTCTCGTGGGGTGTTTCCAGCAGAATTACCATATCTAGAAATTTGGTGGAACGGCCCAAGTTGGTTATCGCAAATTTCAGACGCCTGGTCAGTCCAAAACATTTTAACAAATGAAGAAAATTTATTAATGGATATAGCAACTCGTCTAGTAAAGACTCATGCATTTTGTACATCAACTATTGAAACTTAACTCCTGATAATAACAGCTTGGATTTATCGTTTTTTGACACAACTGTAAATCACGACAACATTTTACTTCAGAGTTAACAACTGATGAGCTGAATAAGGCAAGAAACTATTGGATTTCAGTTGTACAAAAACAGTGTTTTTCTGTTGAAATTAATACGCTTGAGAATAACCGTTCTTTACCTAAATCATCAAAAATTTCTCGTTTTCGCCCATTTCTAAAAGATAACATTTTACGACTTGGTGATTGGCTACAATTCGCACGGATATCATTTGAGCAAAAATATCCAATACTACTTGAAGGATCTCATTATTTTGTACACTTGTTGATTAGACATACACACATTCGTCTACATCACTTGGGTGTTCGTATAATTCTTTCAGAATTGCGCTCGGAGTTTTGGATATTCCGAGGTCGTCAATCCATCAAGCAAGTAATTAAAACTTGCCAACCCTGCAAACTGTCTCCTGAAATACGTTCTAATGAGATAAAAGCCCCTCTTCCAGCTGACAGACTTCTTCCTTGTATACCTTTCAATACCACAGGTGGGGAGGATGGTGGGAGCGACTGATAGATCTAACCAAACGATGTCTTCGAAAATCCCTTGGTCGCTCATTACTAGATGAAGAAGCCTTAACTACGGTATTAGTGGGAATAGAAGCTTATCTCAACAGTAGACAGAGGAAGCTTTGACCCCACTGGTCGAAAGTTGACAGCTGTCCCATCCGTACATGAGCCTAAAAATAACAAGCTCAAAAATATTTACAGGTAACAGCAAGATTTACTCCATACATTTTAGAAAAGATTGTCCAAAGAATATCTTTTGGAGTTACGCACATACCATCAAGTGCGAAATATAAAGCAATTGTTCACCCGCATTTCTTCATCTCGTTCAATCACGTGACTCAATGCAATTACGTGTCGCGAGCTGTATATATATATTTAAATATTGCTTATTGTTCACGCGCATTTTCTCCATCTCGTTCAATCTCGTGACTCCATGCAATTACGTGTCACGAGCTGTATATATATTTATTACTGTGTTGTTCTATGAATTTTATAATTGTGTTTTTAATAAAATATGGTTGCTTTTTTAAATTGGTGTGATTTCATTTGAGGAGTATTATTTTAGAGATCCTTAACCCAATGAAGATGTTATGAGGAGTATTAATATGGTCCGTCGATGTGTTGAGTGAAGAAATAACATTTTGATTAACAGCAATCACATCGGATACGAGTAGGAGACTTGATACTATTACAAGAAGATAAACGACCACTACATATGTGGCAAAGGGCTCTCGTCGTGAAACTAATCGATGGTCGGGATGGAAGAATTCGTACTTGCATCGTTCGTGCCAAAGGAAAGGAGATTACAAGACCGATCCACCTGGTCATACCTCTGGAGGTTGATCAGGGTGGGGCACGCCAGCAAACAACTTAGCATTATTACCTTTTACCTGAATGGCATCGCCCGTTTTGTTGTTATTCTAAAATTACTTATATTAGTAACGTCTACTTTGTAAAGAACGAAATTATATTTCATTAACGTCTCCCAAGATTTAATACCTTTGTAATAACTGATACTGTTGCTTTTAATTTTGATTTAATTTAATAAAAACTGAATATGTAGTTACTTTAAAGACGGGTTCGTAGTTGAATGGATTTTAGTTATGATGACACAAATAGATGTTTATTTACATTTAGCAAAATAAAGATAATGCACTTTTCAATAATCTGTGACGGCAACATACTAGCTCAATCAGAGAGCTTTGGAAAATTCAAGACGCTTTTGGGCAAATGGGCTCAATTTTTTGGTCATATTCGGCAGTTAAATCACGATCAAGAACAACGAAAATCGCATATCTATCTCATTTAGAGAAAACTGAACAGCTACTTTTTTTTTTATCGATGATTACACAGCAGAAATTTCGTGACTCAAGTTCATCACCAAAATGTCAAAAATATTGCTTGAAAACTTAACTAATCTGTTACTAAATGGTGTTTTTAAATATGTTGTTGATTTTGACATTGACGTTTATTCAACAATTACTAGTTTTAAATAATTTTATGCACAATAAATCATAAAGAATTTAATCTTTTTTTATTGGAGCTTCTTGAGACTTTTGTTGTTGTTGTTGTTTCATCTTATATAAAATAGATTAAAACAGATTTAGTTTTATGGAAACAGCTCGAGTAGAATAATTTGTCGTATCTTTATATTGATTATAAAATTAGAATATGATGAACAATAATTTAGTTCCTTTTTTTTTAAAAGGAAAGTTGAGATAGACATCAACTTTTTTATTTATTTTGTAGATATTGAAACTACAGAAACTATCAGAAACAGAATTTTTTTATACATAATAAATTATTTTTAATTTAATCAATCTTAGTTAAATATTTTGATTCATAAATCTTGTTTTAATGAGTTTCATTTAATTCATCTTATATTTTAAAATGCTAGTAAAAACGTTTTAAAAAATCTTTTTTCTGGAACATATTAATCTGTCATTGCACTTAAATGTTCTCATAATATTGATGATACTTTTTTACTGTATTTGTCTGGTAAATCGTAAAAATTGAATTTTAATTTCAATGATTAAAAATCTTTTTATCACTTAACCACAGTTAAGTGACAACCAAACGAAGTTTTAAAGATATTATAGTTTTCCACTTATTCATTTTGTTCTACTAATGGATTTATATATAACTAGCCGCCTTTGGCGACCAGTTGGTTCGCCAGTATTAATGCTCGCTAAAATTTTCATATAATATTTTATGTAGCTTTGCCTCATAACAGGTTTATCACCAAAATATTTTTAAACCAAACAAATTTTGATTATCATATAATTCATTTATAGTATTATTTAGTGTTATTTTCTTCAGATGTTCTGTTCATTGTACTACTCATCTTTCTCTTTCTATCCGTGCAATGATTGTCCCGGAATTGATATTTTACTTAAATGGTGGAGGGAAAGGTCTAAAATTCTACGTTTTTATAGAATAAGGAGATTCTAATTTTCATAAATGTAAACACACTAAACAAATAAAGACACAATTGATTTTCAAGAGATGCGAAAGTTGAAAAACAGCTTGGAAAATGCCGCTCACAGAGGAAATAATGTTGACACACGCACACCCTTCTTTTCATTCTTTTTTCTTCTTCTCTGCCCAGACTTTATTTTGAGCAGGCATAAATTAAATATCCATACAGACTAATAATAAAAGCAACTATTTTCTTCCTCTTTTAAACATCCCGTTATCTATGGATAAAAACCCACTGACTTCGCGTATTTCTTTTTAAACAAATCATAATTTATTACTTCCTGCTATCCTACTGGGTGTGGGGGAAGGAAATGAAAATTTTTGGCGGAAAAGTAAGAAAAGTGTCGTTTTAACTATTTTCCTCGCAGTTTTTCCATTTTTTCTCTTCATAAGAACCATCCCCGTGTCTTAACAAAAATATATTTAAAAAGTTAGCTGAATCGGTCAAGCCGTTCTCTAGTTTTGCGCTTAGCAACGCATTTCGAGAAGCATTTTTATTAATATAGATAGATTATTTATGTACACTGAAACATTTGTGAGTTTCCCATACTTCTTTCAATTATTATTAAATGTTAAAGCAATTGTGTTTATATATTGTGATTATATGTTTTGTATTATATAAATTTTCATTTTAGACATTTTTTAGAGAAATTTTGTTATGGAAATTATTAAATAAAAGTGCTTTGTTTATGGTGATAGCGGTAGTAGAATTGGTTTTATAATTGTTTGACATATACTTACAGTATGAACAGTGGCCTAGTACATTTATGTCAGTAATTAAATTCAAATTATAAGATCAAAAAGATCATACTATAGATCAATCCATTCATTTTTCATATTTGCTGAAGCTACTAATGAGCATTAAAAATTAATAAGTAAATGGAGAATTAAGGATACTCTCCATGTGCTCTTCACACCATTGTTCACTCTGGTTTGTATGAATATTTTGTTAACTTATGTAATTAAATTTTTTTTAACGAATGTATGCAGGTGCTTATATGTATTTTTCTCTTAATAGAAAACTCTGAACAGATATTTTGATATGTCCTTAATTACTGCAAAGCTGTCTCCAACTGGTATAAGTAAGGTAAAGTGATCAAATTTGGAAATTTACATAATTATGAAAAATAATTGCTTATTTCATTAGTATGTTACAAAACGAAGGATTCCAATTATTTTGTAATGCTTTAATAATTGTTTTCTCTTTCCTGTTCATTATTTTATACCTAATTTTTCAATTTGTTTTTTACAATGAATAGGTTATAAAATATTTTAAGCTTGTAATTAAAATTTTAAGTTTAAAAATATATTTAAGACTAGCCGCCCTTGGCGACCAGTCGGTTCGCCAGTATTAATGCTCGATAAAATTTTCATATAATATTTTATTTAGCTGTGTCTCATAACAGGTTTTTCATCAAAATATTTTTAAACCAAACAAATTTTGATAATCATATAATTCATTTAGAGTATTATTTAGTATTATTTTCTTCAGATGTTCTGTTCATTGTGCTATTCATCTTTCTCTTTGTATCCGAGCAATGATTGTCCCGGAATCGATATTTTACTTAAATGGTGGAGGGAAAGGTCTAAAATTCTACATTTTCATAGAATAATGAGATTCAAATTTTCATAAATGTAAACACACTAAACAATAAAGACAATTGGTTTTTAAGAGATGCGAAAGTTTAAAAAAAGCTCGGAAAATGCCGCGCACAGAGGAAATAATATTGATACACACACATCCTTCTTTCCTTTTCTTTTTTTTCTATCCTTTTTTTCATCACTAATTTTGTTTCTACAAACCCTATTTTCACTTTGTTATTCTTTTTTTTTCTTCCGTGCCGAAATTTTATTTTGAGCAGGCATAGATTAAATATTCATACAGACTAATAATAAAAGCAGCTATTTTGTTTCTTTTTTAAACCCCCCGTTATCTATGAATGAAAACCAACTGACTTCGCGCATTTCTTTCTAAACAAATTATAATTTATTACTTCCTGCTATCTCACTCAGTTGGCGTGGGGGAAGGAAATGCAGATTTTTGGCGGGAAAGTTAGAAAAGTGCCGTTTTAACTATTTTCCTCGCAGTTTTTTCATTTTTTCTCTCCATAAGAACCATCCTCGTGTCTTAACGAAACTATTAATCAAAAAATTAGCCGAATCGGTCGAGCCGTTCTCCAGTTTTGCGCTTAGCAACGCATTTCGAGCTCCATTTTTATTATAATAGATAGAAAGATGATTGAAAAATTAATATTATAAACAATTAATGTATGCTATAGTTTTAATACATTGATTTAGATATTCCATAAAAACATAGAAGGCTTCTTTTATATGCTTACATGCATAAAACTATTCATATATATATATATATATATATATATATATATATATATATATATATATATATATATATATATATATATAAACACACTGAAGTTACAAAAGTCATGGGATGACTGTTAATATCGTGTCGGAACTCCTTTTGCCCGGCGAAATGCAACAACTCGACGTGTCATGGAGTCCACAAGTCGTTGGAAGTCCTCTACAGGAATATTGAGCCATGCTGTCTGTATAGACGTCCATAATTGTGAAAGTGTGGATGGTGCAGGAGTTTGGGCACGAACGGACCTTTCGATGATGTCCCATAAATGCTCGATGGGATTCATATCGGGTGATATAGGTGGCCAGATCATGCGAAAGAATTGTCCGGATTGTTCTTCAAACCTATCGCGAACAGTTCTGGCCCGGTGACATGGCGCATTGTCATCCATAAAAATCATACCGTTGTGTGGGTACGTGAAGTCCATGAATGGCTGCAAGTGATCTGCAAGCAGCTGAACATAACCATTTCCAGTCAATGATCGGTTCAGTTGCACCAGA
>JAOUZG010005460.1:0-14588 GCA_026289955.1 Argiope argentata | reverse complement strand
TTCAACTGATTATATATATATATATATATATATATATATATATATATGATAAGAAAGGAAATTCCACTTCATATAAAATTAATTTGATCTGAAAATTATCCAGTGGTAATTTACAATACTCGCTTGTTAAAATTCTTTCATCAAGAACGAGTAATTTTAAGAGCCTCGTCTCCGTCAAAAGCCATCCGGATCAGATGACGAGGTCTTACAACAGAATTACAGCGGCAACAACGCACAGGCAGCACCTGGCAGAAGAATGGCGGAAATTTAGCATCCAGCTTTCCTCATTTCCCGTCCAGGATCGCAACCAATAGAAACACCCACTTACGAATTAAAATACATTTTCCGATTTATATGAAGATATAGATAAACTTTTAAATTAAATGTACAATTCTTAAAAATTTTCTAAACCTTTTTAAATTTTTAATCATTGAATGTCTTTCTTAAAACTTTACATATTAACACTTTTAAATTCTCTTCAATCTAAAATTAAATCAAAATTAGTATTTAATTTTTGAGCTTTAAACTTTTAGAATAGTTAAAGAATGTCCTTTACAATGTCTATAACAAACAATATTTTTAAGAATGCGCAACGATTATTTACAGGTACTAATAATTTATAAAACATTATCCAATGTATATTTAAAGGCCCAAAGAAATTTTCTAAGTACAAATTCAACAATAATCGCATCTCATGCAAAATCAAGGGAAATCTGTAACATCACCACCATGTACAGAAAATCTTTTATAGTTATTCATTATTCACAGTTACATGAGAAATTCAAATCATCAATAATACAAGTCTATATTCAAATTCAGTTTTAAGACAGCTTAATAACTGCTCGTTAATATATTTACAAAATGCTCTCTTTAGTCTAGTTTATCAATTCAGAATATTTGAACAATTCAGCAAGGGAAAAATTCTTTCGGCAGTGCCAGATTAGAGTCGTCCTCGTCATTTGACCACAGATCAAAGCTAAGAGGTCCATCCCAAAATAGCTTTAATATTGCTTTAAAAATGGAGTGCAAATATAATTAAGCCAAACTAAGTTAAACAAAAAGCAGTTCAGTATCAAAAGTGCAGCAGTGGCTTCCTGAAAACAGCTTTGGCACGCTAAAAGTTTGTGAAAGAAACGAATTTAGGAGTTATGCACAATTCAGTGGCCTGCATATGTTTGACTCACAAAAGAAGGGCCATTTAATTTCTAAACATTAATTTTCTTGAAAAATGATGTAATTTTTCTCCCCTTATTTAAGAATCAACATGCTATAGTTGGTTGACTTTTTATTTCCATCACTTTTTATTTCGTTTGTCATATAGTTAGATTGATTCTTTTCTTTAATTTTAGCTTCTTTCACCAAGAAAATTGCCCTTTACTGTCCATAGTATCCTTGATGTACTTTTATCTAAAATAATTATACATTTTCTTTCATTTGATTAGTTTTCCCTTTTATGCATGACAATTATAGATTAAAAAAATAAATCCAATAGAAGTCCTTCAACAAGTAGGTGTATCAATGCGTTATCAATCGATAGTGGGAATTTGTAGATTCTTTTTTGTAATATTTCAAAAACTATTAGAGATGTGAAAATAATTTTCAGATTCTGATCTTTCAATATCCCATATCCCAGCTTTCATTTCATGTAAAATTATTTCATCCACTGTAAAAAAATCTGTAAAAGTTTGGTTTGATTTTAAAAATCCAAGGTTTTGATTTTAAAAATCCAATTTTTTTAAATCAAAACCTTGTTTAAAAATCTATAAAAATATTAATTTTGATAATTTTTTTTGTGTGTAGCAAAATTATGTTCTGTATATGAATAAAGAAGCATTAATATATTATAGTCTCCTAGATATCGCTAAAAAGCTCTAAAATTCGTTCAGTATTGGACGGGACTTTTTTCAAAACTTCATAACACTAATAATTTTCACCAGAAGCTTATAAAAATGGATGTGGCTATTTTCATGATAAGCAATCTATTAAGCTAAAAAATTGGCCTTATTGAGAAAATTTAAAATTCTAATTAATTAACTGTGTTAATTAGCCCACTTAATCAAAGTATCTATCCAAACAAACCTCTCGTTTCAAGCTGTTTTTATCAACGCCAGCTTTGGGAAGATGCGATTTTAATATTTTATTGATTACTATACATATAATAAAAACTACTGAGCCGATTTACGGGCTGATTTTTGCAAATTGATTCGCGTTGTTTGAAAGCATCTATTTTCTCGACTTCTACATTTTATGAGAGAAAATAAATCAGTCCAGATCTCACCTCATATGATTTTTAAGAAGTGATTGTGTAGTGAACAATTTCCCATGGATGCTGACATCTCAATTGGGTTGTAATCTTTATTTATAAAAATAATTTCAGAAAATTATTTTTAAAAATAACAGTTCTTGATATATCGCAAGGAAGGATGCAATTGAGTGTCTGATAAATAATCTGGAACTACAACAAGGAACATTAATGTATTAATACTGAAAGACACAACGAAGTATTGCCGTCAATTTACTAGCAAAACAAATATCGAGTGATTAAATTTTTCCTGTCATTTGTCATTTATTTTTTTATGTATATGTGCGTGTGTGTGTGTGTGTGTGTGTATACCATCTTCTAATACCACTCTGCCTTTAGCCTACATCGTCACTAGGATTCAAAAACCATTACTATTCACACTGATATTTGTTTTCTGAAAACCGTTGCATAAAATTATTTTTGTGACCTCCTCGAACTTCTGCAAAGTGTCAGTAAAGCTTTAAAATCTACTATATCCGAATGACTTTTTATTCTTAGTATTGAAAAATGAAGCTTTCTCACAGAAAGATAATTTTTTTTCTGTCGAAATGCGATTTGACTTTAACTTAGGTTAAAGTTCTTCCTTAAATGTATTGCAAATATGAACAACACATGCAAATATTTGCTACATTTTCATTGTACTTTATCTAGCGTTTATATATATGATAATGGAATGTACTGACCAAAGGACCCTTAGAACGTCATAAAATCTTAACATCACACTGTAAAGTCCATCTCAAGAGCTCTTATGTATCGTATATCTTTTGGTATACATGTTGGAGCACTTTATTAAAAAAAGCCGGGGAGGGGGGTATAAACAGCTACTCCTACCAGCCCGATGGTGCCCAGACAATTCCGAATAATCGGACGACGTGGCACCTTAAATGGAATTAAGGTGGAGTCTACCAGGTTATCACAGACCATGGTACACCTCCTCCAGCAGGAAGTACGTCCCGTCATTGGTAGGGATAGCTGACCTCCCACCATTTTTGCACCGACCATGAAGGCGAGAGCCAACTACGATGCGGGAAGAATCTTATCTCCATGCCTGAGGTGCTTCCAGGTTAGTTAAGAAAGGAAAAAAAATATTTTCCAGAAATTAATTACAAAGGGAAGGATAAATTATAAAAAAAAATATAATCATGCATAAAAGTGGCAACGATGATTAAAAAAAAAAGAAAATAGATGGTATCTTAAAATTAATGATACTGAATGAATCAAAATGACAATGCATAACATAGTTAAAAATGCAAAACAATGCGCGGTCTGTTTTACAACGAGTAAATAAAAAACGACAGCGCTAAGTGACAAATTCAAAAATCAGAGAGAAAAAAATTATATAAAAACATAGATACCATTTGCAGAATATTTATAAAATGCGGGAGTATTGAAACTATTATCGGAAGAAAGATGTTGTCTTTTCTTTAATTGTAGTAATTTTTACTATCTATTATAAAACATATATCGGGAGAAATTAGGAAAACTTCCAGAACCGAGCCTGATCACAACGAGCTATCTTTGCTGAAGCATATCTTGGTCTTCCTTTAAAATAATACTGTTTAAGAATACTTCCAGAGAAAGGACCCATAAAAGATTCCTCGTTTATTATTATTTTTTTATCATGCTGCGTTTCAATTAATTAAGCCTCTTGTAGATCGAAAAAAATAGACGATTTAATGGAAACTCATAAGAACAAAATATACGTGGTGTTTCAGATAGATAAACAGTGCTATACCAGAGTAATTGATATAGTCAGCCAAAAAATATATATATGAATTTTGATTACAAAAATTATCAATCAATATCATTTTATATTATATAATTTTTAAAATATCATTAAAATTCATTTTTAGATGAAAATTTTCAGAAAATAAAAAGCTATATTCAAAAATTCTGATTTGAGTGGTTTAAATCAATAAAATTATTTATAACTATTGTTCGTTATACGTACACTCATTTTGCATTACCGTATTCAGGGGACATGTTAGAATGATGATTTTTTTAAAAACTTATTTCTCTCAATTATTTTTATTTATATGAAAACCCAATATTACAGTCGATTTTTCTCACATCTTCTTAGCTTAGTTTTATAATTTTGTACACTGTGTTTTCCTGATGATAGCATACTATTTTAATACTCTCAGTATTTATTTAACAATTAACCATGTACTTTTTGATTCCATAAATGAGGTACCACTTGATGCTTAATGTATGAAAATTTGGTTCAATGGCTCAAAGATATTTATTATAATTAATTGTAAATTAAAGACAAAAAAGAGATAGTTTTTATTACATTAATAAAAACACTTTAAAATTATTTTAAATGTATGAAAATTTGGTTCCATGGCTCCTAGATATTTATTATAATTAATTGTAAATTAAAGACTGAAAAGCGATAATTTTTATTGCATTAATAGAAACACTTTAAAATTATTTTTATTAAATTTATTCTGAAACCATTTTTTAAAAAATAAAAAGAATAATTCTTAATATTTTAATAAAATTGTATAGTTTTAAACAGAAAACTGGAATGGTCAAGGGCATCCCACTCAAAAGTGGGGCAATTCCAAGACATTTTTTTCCCCAAGCTTAAAAAAGGATTAAAAAAAGATTTATTTCACTCGAAATTTGCCCGCCTAATTTACGACGTTCAGTTACACTAGCCTGACATTTTTGGACAAGATCGAAGTTCTTTAAGTTCTTATTGCTTTCCTTTGCTTACGTAAAAACTGCGATGATTCATTTATATTTTTTCTAACGTATTTTTTTTTATTTCTGCAGGTGCCACTCATTCTCGCAGACCGGAAATGTTGGAGACAATACGAACATTTTTGAGAAAACCGTTAGCAATAGTTCCAGAACATTTGACTGATGTGTAATATACATTATTATTCAAGAAATTTTTAATGAATTCGTTGTTTGGAAAGTATAAAGTTTGTGAAATCAAACCGTTATGGAAGATTTTGGAAAGAAGCTATTGAGAATGGTAAGGAAGCAGGTAATGGTAAGTTGAATATGTTCAATCTATTCTGCAGTTCGAATATTAATGATTGAAGACTACATCTTATTTAAAATGTATACAAAACATTTCCAAATAGCTTATCTTACATCTAAAGTGAATAATAGTTTTGAATTTAAATTTCATTGCTGAATTTATAAAAATATTTCTTATGCTTTTGTTTGTTTACATAATGGATTTCTTCATGCTATTCAGCAAAGCAACAGCAAGCCGAGAATAATAAAAATACATGTTTTGTTTTCAATACATGAGCATTTAATTGTACCATTGCTTACAGAGGTTAAGGATTATGTATTAAAACAGAAATTATCAGCATTTATTAAAACTAAAGTTACTGATATTAAAGGATAAGAAAGTAATGCGCGTTTAAGGAACAGAAATCATAATTAGTAATTAAAAGATTATTTCAATTATTTTTAATTTACCTTTATTGACGTTTCTATCGAACTGCTATACTATGTTTATCCGAGTAATAGATAATTGTATTTGTTGAGATATTTCAAATTATTCAGACTTGTACATTTTGTTTGAATGAAGCTTTTCGGCCATATTTTCTGGTATGTATTTATGTAAATGTTAGTTGGCAAATATGTCCTCTAAAACAAGATACTGCTTTTATTTTGCAAGAAACTTTCTAAAATTGTCATTGTTAATGGTTCATAATATTGCAGTCAGTTGATATTTTATCGTATTGTTAGTACAGTAATTTATTTTATATTTGAATTAAGCTAAGCATTTTGTTATTTTTTTAATTCATTATAGAAATTTAAAAGCCAAATTTGTTTTCTTTTGACTCATAATAGAATTTTAGAAGCTGATAATAAATTTTCTTAATTGTGGCATAGGATTTTTAAATAAAAACCTTTGAAGTTATGTAACATTTTAAAGATTTTCTTTCATAAATATAAATTCTGTTTTTTATTTTAACTAAATGAATGTTGCTATTGCTAATGGCTTTAAATTTTTGCAGCAGTGATGGTAATTTAATATTTTGTTTTTGTATTTGAAATATGTTACATATTTTGTAATTTTTATTTTTCTAGAATTATAAAATTCCTGTTAAAATATTGTTGTCTTTTTATATATATTTTTAAAAATTATAAAATTGTTGTAAAAGTTTTAATAGATGTCATTCAACTAGTTTTTCACAAAATTACCTTCTTGGTATTTGTTTACTGTTATTTTAGAATTTAACTGAGATGATGTCTTCTATCATTTAATGATAGACATAAATTAAATGATATACCAATTAAATCATCTCAGATTTAATTGGTATATCATTTCATTTTGTTTAGTAAAAATTTTCAGCCCAGTTTGCCATTCTCTGCAGCTATACATATTTGTATAAACAATATTTTAAATCATATTAAAATAATTTTGAATAATTTAATTATTTAGATGATACATATGGTAACTTTTTTGCTTATATATTTTAATGACTCTTTAGTTAAAGAAATTAATCTCAAGACTGATTTTTAAAATTATTTTAACTACATTTGACTTACTTATTTAGAATAGAAATTTCCATGCTTTTAAATAAACTATGCAGTGAGGTTAGCAAGAATAATTTCTGAATTAAGTGGTATATTATTATAGGTTTATAATTTTACTTTTAGTGCAGTTTTAATGTATACATAATTGAATAATTTTGCTTAGTGCTGTAGTAAATTTAGAACATTTCATTGAAATTTCAAACATTTAAAAAATCATTTGAATTTAGAATTGCTTTTTGGCTTACTATTAATGTTATTTTTTCTTTAACTGCTAATAAGTTTTAATTCTGGCTTTTAATTGAAGAACTAGCCGTTTCAGCAATATTTGCCTTCCTGTGCAGCTACTCAAATTTGTATCACCTGCATTTTTAATCATATAATAGTAACTTTGAGTAATTTAATTATTTAACTGATTCATCTGGTAATTTTTTTGCTTATAGATTTTAATGGTTTAGTTAACAAATTATTTGATAATAATGATTAATTTAAAAAAAAATCTTTTTATGACATTTGATTTGCTCCTTTAGAATAGAGATTCACATGATTTTAGATAAATTATGGAATGGAGTTTGCAGGAATAATTTTTGAATAAGTAGAACATTTACAAAGACTTAATATTTTAATTTTTGGTACAGCTTTATTATATGCATAATAGAATAATTTTTCTTGCTGTGGTAATAAATTTGGAATATTTCATTGAAATTTGGTGCATTTTAAAAATCATTGGATCTAAAATTACTTTCTAGATTACTATTATTGCAGTCATTTTTTCTTTAACTGTTAATAAGTTTTCATTTTGGCTGTTAATTAGGAAACTAAGCAATATTTGCCTTACTGTGTAGCTACTCATATTTGTATCACATGCAGTTTTATATAGATGGGATATACTGAAATAAAAAAATGGAATGCATTTATATAGATATTAAGGAATATTTTGTGGAAAAATTTCTAGTTTGAACTTTTTAATAGTTTTTACTACATTTGACTTACTTATTTATAATAGAGATTCAGATAATTTTAAATAAGTTATGAGGTGGGGTTATCAAGAATACTTTTGAAATTATTCAGTATATTTTCGTAGGTTTAATATTTTAATATTTGGTACAGCTTTAATTATACATAACAGAAGAATTTTCCTTAGTGCTGTATTAAATTTGGAATATTTGATAGAAATTTGAGGCATTTTAAAATTCATTTGGATATAGAATTGCTTCCTAGTTAACTATTATTGCAGTTATCTTTCTTCAACTGTTAATAAGATCTGATTTTGGCTTTTAATTGGGAAATTAGCAGTTTCAGTCATATTTGCCTTCCTGTGCAACTACTCATATTTGCCTTTTAATCACCTGCCTTTTTAATCATATAAAAATAATTTTGAATAATTTAATTATTTAACTGATTCATCTGGTAAATTTTTTGCTTATAGATTTTAATGACACTTTAGTTAAAAAAAATTAAGTTCAAGACTGATTTTTTAAATTCTTTTTACTACATTTGACTTATTTAGAATAGAAATTCACATGATTTTAGATAAATTATGGAATGGAGTTAGCAGGAATAATTTTTGAATAAGTAGTACATTCACAAAGGCTTAGTATTTTAATTTTTGGTACAGCTTTATTATATACAAAATAGAATAATTTTTCTTGCTGTGGTAATAAATTTGAAATATTTGATTGAAATTTGGAGCATTTAAAAAATCCTTTGGATCTTGAATTACTTTCTAGTTTACTATTATTGCAGTCATATTTTCTTTAACTGTTAATAAGTTTTCCTTTTGGCTGTTAATTAAGAAACTAAGCAATATTTGGCTTCCTGTGTAACTTCTCATATTTGTATTACATGCATTTTTAATCATATAAAATTAAGTTTGAATAATTTACTGATTTTATTGGTATAACTGCTAAATTTTTTGCCTATAGTTGGGATATATTGAAATGAAGAAAGTTTCAGTAAAATTATACGGATTTGAACGGCTTTTCTATTGAAAAATTAAGTTCTAGTTTGAAATTTTGAATTCTTTTTACTGCATTTGACTTACTTATTTAAAATACAGATTCAGATAATTTTTTAAAAATTATGAGGTGAGGTTAGCAAGAATAATTTTTGAATTAAGCGGTATATTTACATACGTTTAATATTTTAATTTTTACACAGTTTTAGTATATACATAAAAGAAGAATTTAAATTAGTGCTGTATTAAAGTTGGAATATTTGAATCAAATTTCAGGCATCTTAAAAATATTTTTGATGTAGAATTGCTTTCCAGTTTACTAATATTGTAGTTATTTTTTCTTCAACTGTCATTAAATGTTTATATTTTCTTTTATTGGAAAAGTAACAGTGTTAGCAATATTTGACTTTGTTTGCAGCTATTCATATGCATATCACCTACATTTTTAATCATATAAATGTAATTTTGAATAATTTACAGATTTAATTTGGTCCATCTGTTAATTTTTTTCAAATTGAGATGAGAAATAGTACAATGAATAAAATTTAAAGGAAAAATAATTTTGAATAATTTAATTATTGAACTGATTCATTTGGTAAATTCTCTGCTCATATATTTTAATGACTGATTAGATTAAAAAAATTCAAGGTTGAATTTTTAAATTATTTTCACTAGATTTTACTGACTCTTAGAATCGAAATTCACTTGATTTTAGATATATTATGGAGTGTGGTTAGCTAGAATAATTCTGATTAAAGCTGCATCTTTATGAAGGTTTATAATTTTACTTTTGGTACAGCTTCAGTATAGAAATAACAGAATAATTTTCCTTATTGCTATATTAAATTTGGAGTATTTGATTGAAATTTGAGGTCTTTTAAAATTCATTTGGATATAGACATGATTCCTAGTTTTCTATTATTGTAATGATCTTTTGTTCACCTGTAAATAAGTTTTGATTTTGGCTTTTAATTGGAAAACTAGTAGTTTAAGCAGCATTTACTTTCCTGTAGCTACTATTTCGAGTATCACTTGCATTTTTAATCATAAACTTTTTAAAATAAAAAAAACAGAATAATTTTCCTTAATGCTGTATTAAATTTGGAATATTTGATTTGAATTGAAGCATTAAAAAAAATTATTTGGATTTAGAATTACTGTCCATTTTGTTATTATTATAGTTATTTCTTCTTCAACTCTTAATAAATTTTGATTTTGTCTGCTTATTTGGAAGTAGTAGTTTTAGCAATATTTGACTCTCTATGCAGCTATGCATATTTGAATCGCCTACATTTTTAAACATATAAGACTAATTTTGAATAATTTAATTATTTAACTGATTCATCTGCTTTATTTTTGTATATGGTTTGGAAATACCTTAATTCAGAAATTTGAGGTAATTTTATATAGATTTTACAACTAATTTGCTAAAAAATTTAGTTCAAGTTTGAATTTTTAATTTCTTTTTAATACATCTATTTTACACATTTAGAATAGGGACTTAGATAATATTATACAAAGTATCACCTATGGTGTCATATGCTGAAGATGTAACAAAAGAAAATTTTATGCTTATTTAAATACATTTCTTGCTTCTGAAATTTTTCTTGCTCATTTCATTACATAATATTCTTTAAAAAATGAATCTCCATTCTGAATATAAAAAATAATTTAGTAAAAAGCATCTAAAAATTCAAACTTGAACTTAATTTTTAGCCCAATAATTAAAATCTATATAAATTTATTCAACTTTTATTTATAGAAGTATTTCTCATCTATATTCAAAAAATGTAGTACATGGAGCAAATAAATCAGTGAATTATTCAAAAATACTTTTATATGATTAAAAAGCAAGTGATACAATACGAGTAGCTACAAAGGAAGGCAAATGCTGCTGAAACTGCTAGTTTCCCAATTAAAAGCCAAAATCAAAACTTATTAACAGCTGAAGAAAGATAACTGCAATAATAGTAAACTAGGAAGCAATTCTATATGCAAATGATTTTTAAGATACCTCAAATTTCAATCAAAATATTCAAATTTTATAAAGTACCATGGAAAATGATTCTGTTATTTATATACTAAAGCTGTACTAAAAGGAAAATTTTAAACTTATGTAAATATACTGCTTAATTCAGAAATTACTCTTGCTAACTCCACTCCATAATTTATTTAGAATCATCAGAATTTTTAAACGTGCTTTTGTAACAGCTTCAATATAGGACTCCTTTGGAGATATTTTATATATTTAAAATTAATGATGGTCATAATGTGATGTTAGCAATTGGCTATAGAAATGATATGGTGTTCACTTGGCAACAAGAAAGTCGCCGTTACGAATTGCAACCAAATTGGTTCAATACCGAAGCTTTTCTTGCGTTGTTATTATTATTACCGTGTTTATTAGGGCTAACGTCTACAAAAATCGTATATATCTATTGCCAGATATCACGACCTGCAGAATTATATACTTGCCTGTATGTCCACTTATCGTGAGTTCTGAAATAAATTTGCAGCTGTTGAAAAATGACATTAGTAATGCACAGATTATTTTGGCAGCAAAGCCCCATTTGTACCAGAAAATTGGAACCAAATTTATTACATGTGATAAGAAATGGTTTTAATTTGCAAACTGAGCATGAAAAAGTTTTGGTTTTGCCTTTTAAATAAATTTACACAGCATTATTGGTGAAAGCAGAATAACCAGATGTCCAGCATTTTGAAATTTCACCTAGACAATATCTACTGATGCTTGAATAAGTAATACAGAAAAATAACTTAACAAGTTTATTTAAAAGAAAACACCTGAAGAATTTCCGTTACATTTTAAAATGTATTGGATATTCTAAACACTCTTCTGAAAACAATTGATACACAAAAGAAAAGAAAGCTTTAAAAAATGGTCAAACCTACTGCATTAAGAGTCTTACCGAAACAAAAACTTCTGAAGTTATGATCCACAGAATTACAAGGTTTTAAATCCATACAAGACTTGATTGAGTCACTAAAAGAAATTTAATCTCTGCTTCGAGAATTTACTGGGCTCAAAAGATAAAAGCTTGTAAAAGCAAAGAGGATAAAAAGACCTGATCAACGCTCAACTTAAACCCGCTTGCCATCGTTTTGAAACCTCCCTCACTCCCACCTCCACGTAACTGACCACTCTCGTTATTTCAGCCAGGACTACCCCGCTCTCAATCCATGGTGCTCTCTCAATACTTGAATCAACAAGTTCGCTTCTCCCCCCCAAGTGTAGTGTATCAGATTTACGAGCGAAGGGGTCGGGGTCCCCAATGAATCGTATTTCCTCCATCAACTAGAGAGTGCTTCCCCTCCTTGCTATCTCGGTTTGAAATGGGTTTTTGAATCCCTTAATCCTCCCCTCTCTTTTATTTAAGTAAATAAATGACATTATACGGTATATTCTGGAGGGGATTTTAAAAAATAAGCTTCTAAGAAGTTTATATGAAATATAGAATATTGCCATCTTAATTTCGTGAATAGTGGTAGCTTATCATCGTTTCTCTTTTAAATATAATACATTCGAAATAACCACATCTTCCAAATAACGAAACAAATTAGGATCCCTATTCTCTCAATTTATGCTCTTATTTTATGTTTTGTAATCGGGATGGGGGGATGTCGCTTAAAAAGAAAACACAGTAGAAAGATCATAAATAAGGTTACCTTTCTTACCTGAAGCATTGTTAAATTAAATGTTGCTTTTCTTTTGGATGTGGAAATCATTTATTGACGGTAGCCTTTTTGAGAATATAACAGGGAATAAGTCTCAAAGCGTCACAGATTACTGCGATAGCCTTGCTTTGCTTGGTAGGGGAAAAAAACTTACCGCATTTTTAAAAAAGCAAAATTAACTTTTTTTTACAGCAATATACTTTCTATGGTTAAGTTTTAAAAGAAGTTTCTTACGAATTTTGCTTAATTTTTATCTTCAAGTGAATATTTATGTAACTTATGCATATAAATTAGATGGAAGGGGAAAAGTAACAGCAAAATGCATGAGTCCGACGTCTACCAATCCTCCTTCTCTTCCCCAAACTGTCGTTCAGGTTAGGCGCCGTTTTTATTGTTTGGCGCAACAATGCTATGTCTGGATTATGGTTATCAGCCAATAGTTACTAGCCAGAGAAGTTACATATCCGCATTTTGGAGCCGAATTATTTCACATATCTGTATTAAGGCTTTTTTTTTCACCGAAGTTTCGGTATGAAAGTCAAAAACTTTGGTATGGATGATACATTTTTCAAGTTTTTTGAGTGAACGAAATCGAAGAGTAGTAATGATTTTTCTTCCAATTAGGAATGGAAGAGTAAACGAAAAGAGATTATGAAGTAAAATAAATAAATAATAATAATAAAAAATTAAATAATTTCTGGTATCGTTAGAAAGTCGAAAACGATGATTTTAAATTTTTCAAATGTTTGAACTGGCAATTTAAATATTGCTTAGTTTTTATTGTCTTCACTAGCTTTAATATTATAAAGATCTCAAACTGTTTTTCTTTTTTGACGATCGTGAACCCAATTATTTTTTTCATCTTTTTTGGCTTTCGGTTTAAGGTAGGCTTTTAATAATTTTGCTGCATTTACAATCAAGGATTAACTTGAGACATAAGCAATGATGAAAATTTTTAAATAACGGACATTTTTAAGCACTGCTTTTCATTTTAATAATATAATTCACGGTCATGCACTCAACATTAGAGAAATGAATACAACAATGAGTTGAACTGTATAAGACTTCTAAAATCGCAGGAGTTAAAAGTCTATCAAAATGTAAAATAAAAAAATAACGGGATGTTATAGGAACAAAGATATGCTAAATATTTAATTAAAATTTTAAGCAAACCATTAATTCTGAGACAACAAATAGTCGCTAAAAACGGATAGCAATATCTAATTTTTTTAAAAGAAAATCTTACCAGCAGAATTTTATCATAGCAAATAAAGATATTTATTTTCTGTTTGAAATGATTTTAAATTGTAACTAACTTTGATAATTTTAACCAAGTTTTAATAATTATTTTAGTAAAAAAACATTTAACTGCCTAACAAATAAAAATACTTTCAATTAAAATATTTCAATTAATAACGATAAGATTAATCAGCAGAATCATTATTTGAATTGTGATTAAAACTACCAGATTTTTGTTTCAAACATTCCCGATTAGTATTATTGATGTTATTTGAACTTGATTTTCTGTTTCTTTATTACATCTTCTCTTTGCATACAGCTCCTGATTTCTTTTTGAAAGTTATTTAGTTCACCGAAATACACCCGAATTAAAAAAAAATTCTGAAAATTTCCTTTGATAACATTTTTTTTTATTTTTAAATAATAGTGCATGTTCAAATCATGTTTTCCATTCTTATTCATGCAACATAGATTATGAAGTGAGTTCTAGTAAAGATATAGATTACGAAAGAAAAAAAGAAATATTTTCAAAATTTGAACAATGAAAGAAAAAATCAGCAAGAATGATCTGCCAGCAACTTTGTAGCATATTTCTTAATAAAGGTGCTATCTGCCCTTCTCCAAGTATAAGCATCGTTACCTTGAGTAAAACTGTGAATACCCCGAATGCTCAGATTTTTATTTCTAGGTTATCGGACTTAAAACTTTAGAGATTTAGTGGCAGCCCTTTAATTGAAACAATGATTTTTTTTAGTTTTATTTGAAATAATGATAAGGAATTTACTAATTTCTCTTATGTTTTTTTATATACTTTCAGAAATTTTACATGAGCTGATAAGTTAATAAAGCCATGATATTAATTCGCAGATTGTTCCCTTTGAAGAT
>JAOUZG010005459.1:0-17511 GCA_026289955.1 Argiope argentata | reverse complement strand
GATTGATTAACAAATGGAGATAAAATGTGTGTAAAATTATAAATAAATGTATTAAATGAAATTGAATTAAATTAATATGCATAGTGTTTTATGATCCTTTTCTTCCCTTTCAAATAATAATAATAAATAAAACACTTGACATTTGTATTTCTAATTACATTGTTAACCAAAAATTAATTATTTACTTCTATAGCTATGGTACTTTATTATTTTTTAAACTTTTATATTGTACTTTAAACTACTTTATCTTAAGCATATAATTCAAATTGTAGCACCTTCTGCTGTGAAACCTCGTCCACCATCTGCTACTAGTATCCCTGCTATATTGAAAACTTTGCAGGATGAATGGGTAAGTAATAATAATTATTCATATGTATTTATCATGAATTTCATTTCTTGTAAATAGCATGGAATTTATGCAATGTGATTAAATTGATTTACCTTACCATAAATTGACACATTTATAAAATTATCTGTAAGCCACCTTCTAAGGTTTGAAAATATCTTTTATATCCTAAATGCTTTTTTTTTTTTTTTCTTTTTCTTTGGTTGTTTTAAAAACCAATAAAATATGAAAAAAAAATTTTTTTTAAACTGTATTATGCAAAATTGCAATGAGGGGTTCAATGTTATGTAATTTTCTAAGTAACTTATATGATTTTAAGATGAAAAAATTGCATTTTATATTTAATTGTGAAAATTGTAGTGTAGGAAATTTTTAAAACTAGAATTTGAGCTTGTGAAGAACTATTAAAATAGTTTTTTTTTTATTTATTGAAATAATATTTCAAATATGTTTTTTTCTGATTAAGTGTATCTTATTGAAATTGACTGAGGCAAAATTTCAGATTTCCTTTTTGACACGTACTGAAAACTGATGTCTAAGATAGAATTAAAAATAGAATTTTCTTGAAAACCATAAGAAGTTGATTTATTCTTCTTGTCTTTACAATAGATCTGAAAGCTAAAAGGTTTAATGTATAATAATGCTGAATTTTAATCATTTAAATATGCAGGCATTATAAAGCCCAAGCTTCCTTTTAAATATTAATCATCCTGTTGGCGGCATTCATATTCCTATACTTACTGAAAACGATGTGTCTGTATACAGGTTTATTTTTAATAGTTTGAACAAAAGGATTAGTTTTCCCTTTTGCTGTCAACTCAGTGCTGCAGGAAATAAGTGATTAGCAGATCTCATATTGTGAGTGACAGGTGTTTCTTATCACAGTCTTTCAATTTCTAAAAGTACTTTTCTTTCAGTGTTTAGAAAAAGATTGAAATAACATCAATTGAAAATGCTGAAAATGTTTTTTAGAGGTTTTTCGATTATTTCACGAATCTCTTAATATTTTTACATTAGGAATAAATTGTTTTATGTTTAATGTGATAAGAATCTAGTTTTTATGAATTGAAAGTTTTCATCTGACATTTTTCTCATTGTAATGTTTCTCAAAATTTTTGATCCCATCATAATGTGAAATTATTTTCTGAAATTACATATAAGTTATTTAATTTTTGGGAAAAAAATCCTTTCAGCACATTGCCTATATATTTTAATATTTTAAAATGTGCTATTAAAACATTAATTGTAATAAGTTTCTTCAGTATTTAAAAAAATAATTGTGTAATTACGGAATTACATATCAACTTTCACGATATTTTGGTATTTATCTGCATGATTAAAATTTCGTAATTAAATATATTTTTCAATAATTCAGAAATGTTGAAATAACTGGACTGTGCAGCTGATGTGTCTTATGATTGCAAAAAATAAATAAATAAAAGTAATTATCAAAATATTTCTATTTGTATAATATTCATTATACGAACAAATTTGGCTTAGATAAACAACTTAAGTAATGCAGTTTATTTTGACATAAATAACCATTTGCAACTGGAACTTTTTGAACATTTCTAAAGAGTTCTTCTACAGAATATTAGGAACTTTTAAATTAAGTTACCGTCTCAATAAAATTCAACTTAAGTTATTCAGGTTAGAATCAAAGCTCTCACTATTTTGCAATCAGGTAACAACATGTTACTGGAAAAGCAAATCATTAAAAAAAATTCTGAATTTAAAGCTTTTCAATTGCAGTTATATTGATCTTCTTTATAATTATTTTTTCTTAACTGCTTTTGACGACCAACACATGTTTCGAGGTTGCTGGTCAATATAAAATGGTTTCTTCACCAAAACATCATGAGATTTAAATTTTGGTAGTCAGATAATGCATACTGTTTCAGATGCCATGTACCAATCTGTACTTTATAATTTTTGAATGATCTGTCAGATCCTTGAAAATAAATCTTCAATTTAAAATGGGATTGAGTAAACTTCAATAAATGCGAAATCTTTTTTGTTGAAAACAATCAGGCTTATTAAATTTCTATAAAATGAAAGAATTTAATGCCTAATTTTAAAAAATAAGCAATCTCATTTCGAAAATCTATATTAATAGAAATGCAACTCGAAAAGCGTTGCTAAGCGCAAAACTGGAGAACGGCTTCACCGATTCGGCTAATTTTTTAAAAATATTTTCGTTAAGACACGAGGATGGTTCTTATGGAGAGAAAAAATTAAAAAACTGCATGGAAAATAGTTAAATGACACTTTTCTTACTTTCCCGCCAAAAATCATCATTTCCTTCCCCCACACCAACTGAGTTAGCAGGAAGTAATAAATTATGATTTGTTTAGAAAAAAATGTGTGAAGTGGGTTGGTTTTCATTTATAGATAACAGGATGTTTAAAAAAGAAAGAAAATAGTTGGTTTTATTATTAGTCCCTATGAATATTTAATCTATGCCTGCTCAAAATAATGTCTGGGCAGGGAAGAAGAAAAAAAAAATAACAAAGCGAAAAAAAGATTTGTAAAAAGAAAAGTAGTGAAGAAAAAAAGGATAGAAAAGAAAAGAAGGGTGTGTGTATCACCATTATTTTCTCTGAGCGCGGCATTTTCCAAGCTTTTTTTAAACTTTCGTATCTCTTGAAAACCAATTGTGTCTTTATTTGTTTAGTGTGGTTACATTTATGAAAATCTGAATCTCATTATTCCATAAAAACGTAGAATTTTAGACCTTTCCTTCTACCATTTAAGTAAAACATCAATTCCGGGACAATCATTGCTCGGATAGAAAGAGAAAGATGAGTAGTACAATGAGCAGAACATCTGAAAAAAATAATACTATAAATTGATTTTAAGATTATCAAAATTTGTTTGGTTTAAAAATATTTTGGTGAAAAACCTGTTATGAGACACAGCTACATAAAATATTAATTAAAAATTTTAGCAAGCATTAATACTGGTGAAACGACTGGTCGCCAAAGGCGACTAGTCCTTAAATAAAAACATGCTATAAAAGGAAAAAATTTCAAAATTTCAATTTATTTTTTAGATTAACTAGTTTCATGCTAGAAATCTTTTAAATCTTAAGGATCAAATTATTAATGATAATACGTTTATTTGTTCATTCCAGGCATATATTTTCAAACGTTTAGATTTATCCCCCTTGTTTAAACTCAACTATACTAATTTATTCTCAAAAATCTCAAAAGCAAATTCTCAGAATATAAAAGAAATTTTAAAATGCTTAAAAGGAAGTGAGCAGGAAAACATCAATCATATTGTGAACTTATAATGATTCAGTTCTCCATACCTCATATTCTCTGCTCATTATCTCACATCTAGAGTTTAGGGGAAGCGAAAAACTAGAACCTGTAAAAATACGAGCAGCAACAGTTTTAGGGGAGATTTAGTTCCCATTGTTTTGCGGGCCTCCCATTTTGAATCAAGAAAAGATTTCATGTTTTTGTGGGCTTGCTATTTGGAGGGTTAATTGTGTGAAGAATGTTAACTTGTGATCATAGTTCAAGATAAATAAAATTGTAAATCTTGATTCCATCTTTTGATAAGTGAAATTTATTTACTATTTATTAATCTGAATTAATCCAAAATAAGTCATTTTTGTTTAGTATAATTAAGAATCTTAGTTGATGAAATGTTATTAGATTATGCATAATCTTTTAGCAAATCTGATATCCTCAGATGTATTACTTTCATCTTACTGAAATCTGCCTCTCCAAGTAATAAGTTGAACAGCTGTTTTAGTGTTTTTAATTTTATCTTTAAATAATTTTTTTTTAATCTCTAAAGTGATAGGAAATTTTTCTTCCAAGAATATTAAATTTTATTTTGGTACTTATCTATTGGCCAAGCCCAAGCGAAAAATTGCCAAAGAAATGTGGCAGAATTCTACATTTTTAGTTGCTTTTGTTTGACATTATATGCTGCAATCAGTATAAAATATAAATTTCAGGGTTTCTCAATAGGTAAATGAGATCAAATTTTGGTAATTTTGTAGAAGAATAAAATTTCTAATGCCATTTAATAGATATTGATGTGAATTTCAAGTCGCATTAAATTTTAAATACATTTTATTTTCTAGTAAATATAGTATAAAAATAAAATGTTATTTGAAGCAAAAAGAAATGCAGTAATCTTTAATTCAAACCTATATTAAAAAATATTGCTAAGATGGGTTTTTTTTTTGCATAAAATTATCTGGGGGTGGAGGAAAACATATATACTTTTAAAATTCATTGAATATCGTCTTCCTTCTATTTTTTGTAATTTAATTGACTTTATGGAAAGACTTGTTTCATACTTAATTTGAATACATTTTTATAGATTCGTGAATAATAGTATACCAATGACTATCCCAGAAGAAACTTTATATTCTATTTTTTAAATTTTATTTAATGAGTTTTTTGACAAAATGAAGTAAAATGCATAAAAACATTTATACATCTTTGCTATTTTATGTTGATCATTTCCTTTCTGTTGAAAAACTCTGATCCTGTTTATGAAAATTTTAAAATAATTAATAAATCAATAAATGAATAAAGCAGTGAGGCTTAACATAGATTAATAATTGTACCTATATGAATGGAAAATTAAATTTTCCATTTACAATAGTATAAAATTGATTTTTATGCTGTAATTTTGGGGGAAATTATTGATGAGAAAAAACACCTAAAAATATCGAAATTTTACGTAATTTTTTTATTAATAAATACTTGGAAAAAAAATCAAAATTATAAACTTTGAAAGACTCATCTCTACCTTCTAAGGTAATATGTCCCAATTTTTAGTTAAATATGGGTTGGGTGGTTGTTTGCAGACTTACTAATTGTCTGATTTTCATCTTTATTAGTATGGGAGATTATTTTGTGAATTGCAAAAGAATGAGAGAAACTACAATTTATTTATCTATTTTTCCATTTATGATTGTAGGATGCTGTTATGCTGCATAGTTTCACTTTAAGACAGCAATTGCAAACTGCTCGTCAAGGTAAGCTTTTTTACTGGTATAATTCTCAAATTAAGAATTATTATTAATTGAGATATAATTTTATTCTTAATTTATATTTATTATTTTTATTAAATCTATATTTATAAGAATATAAATTTTATATTATTCTTATTAAAATATATCTATATAAAGTATAAAATGAAGTCTTCTGAAAATGTTTGTATGTTTCAACAACAAAAACTCAAGAAATAGCTAATGGATATTAGAGATATTTATACTATTTTTAGAGCATTTGCTGGGGAAAGTTTTAGGACATTAAAGTCATATCGTAATAAAAATAGGTATTTTATAATTATGATATTAACTTTGCATTTATCAGTACTTGTGTGAAAACCTCAAACTGTGTATGCGAAGATAGCAAGATCAGTGGTATGCATATGCGATACATTTTTTGTTTATGTCTGATTTTAAACAGAGATTCAAAAATCATTATGACCCCCTTCCCCCACCCCCAAAAAGGAAATTTAACCTTGGCCGGAAGAGGAAAGAAAGGTTTGGTTAAGGAATATCAGAGAAATAATGCCCACACTATGAGAAGGAGAGTCTTTTGATGAGCAAAATAACTGTCTTTCTTTAAATTGCACTGCATTTTATTGCGAAAACAGAATGAATCTTCTTTGGAGCAAAATGATCGCCTTGTTTTTATTTTTACTTTTCCTCCCATCTTATTTTTAACAGTAAACATTTCTGAGTATGTGTGATAAAAACATTGTTTTGTATCTATTTTTGATAATTTCTTAATATATTTTTATGTTTGATGTTGCATAACATGCCCATGTCATATCGGATGGAGGTAGACTTAAGTTTAAAGTTAATGTTTCTTCTTAGATGATATGGCATGGAAAAATATTTGGGAAATTACAAAAAAAAAATTAATTTTACTCAGTTTTTTAACTACGATTAATTAATTAAAAATGATTTTTTTAATAATTAAAAATTTCTTTTCTAAAATAGACTGACAAACATGTTGAAGTATTAACTTATTTAATTCCTCATGCAGTGCTGATGTAATAAATTTATAATTGCACAATAACTAGTATTAGTTCTGTATCCTTTGTATTTTTTAAAAAATCCTCCTCTATTGCTTATCTAATGAGGGATGAATATAAAAGTTAATCATTTATTCAGTTTAAAGGGATTACCAATTTTAACTTTCAGTTAATAAGATTAATTCAATTAATAAGATAATAATTTAAACTAATAAATTGAATTTTTCAGATATCTAAATATTAAATTATTCTAAATTAAAAGAAAAAGTATGGAATTAAAAATATGAGTCACTACTTGTGTAAAATTTTTATTTCCTGTTAAATGCTTACTTTAGTTGATAATTAGGTTTGTAAAGCTTAATTTTGAAGTTAATCATATATCTGAGCAGAATATATGCCTATATAGGTTTTCATTTTACATCTTTTTGTCAAAGAGAATTTGAAACAAGTTCATATTTGTAGTTCCATGCAAATGATTTATTTTGTTTTTGAAATTTAAAGCTAGTTCAATAAAATGCTGTTTAAAAAAGCATAATTTGAAAGATATTGCTGCATTTTAT
This sequence comes from Argiope argentata, assembly GCA_026289955.1. Classification (NCBI taxonomy): domain Eukaryota; kingdom Metazoa; phylum Arthropoda; class Arachnida; order Araneae; family Araneidae; genus Argiope; species Argiope argentata. The sequence continues at coordinate 10,587 of JAOUZG010005459.1, read as the reverse complement.
ATATATATCTATATATATATATATATATATATATATATGCTCAAAATGGTATTTATTATATATATTGTTTGCTTTTATCTTTCATAGAATTGTCTCATGCTTTGTACCAACATGATGCTGCTTGTCGTGTTATTGCTAGATTGACAAAGGAAGTAACAGCTGCCAGAGAAGGTGAAATTTTTTTTCTATCTACATAAAACCAAAGATTTACAAATAATGTATCTTTCAGTCATTACAGTTTGTTAATTAATGGTATGAGATTCATTAAAAAAAATTTAATGGTTTATTTGTTATTGTAGAACCAAAATTTCTTAATTTATCCTGCCAAAAGTTATGTAGTTTTGGAAATTCCAATTGACTTGAAAGCACAATGCACTTTAAGAAAGGAAAAAAATCCTTACCCCCTTTTTTAATACTTTTTATTGTTAAAGTATAATAGAGACATAGGTGAATTAGCTATTTGAAAAATATTCATAATTTTGCATATGAATATTTTTATGATAAACGATGCATTAAAATTTTTTTAAAAAAATCAGAATCCTTTCCATCTTTTTTGTATTAAAGAGAAAGAAAAGCTAACCAAGTATTGATATAAACTATTATTATATATTTGCAAATGTATGCTACTCCCCTTTTTTTAAATATATTTTGAAATGAGTATTTATATGGCAGAAAATTAATAGCTTTCTTTCTTTCAATGCAACATATGTTAAATAATAATTTTAAAAGTTATCAAAATTTGATTTCCTCGATTTACTGAAATTTGTTAAATCAGTTGTGTTAATGGAGTCTTCTATTTATTTTATTTCGATTAATTATTAATGTTTACTTACTACATTTTCTTACTTATTTTTCAACTTTGAATTTTCATTAAAACTTTTAATTATAATATGTATAGTTAAATTATTACATTTACTAAAGTTTAAAATCACTTTTAAAGCACTATTCTTTTAATTTTGTTTTTTTTTTTCTTTTGCAACATTCAAAATTATACAATGTTTTCGTGCATAATTTTTTAATATTCATCTCTATTTTTTTTATAGCTTTGGCCACTTTGAAACCACAAGCTGGTATAGTCGCAGCACCTATGGAACCCAAACCAGTAAGTGCTTGTTATTTAAGCACAGATAATTCTTTTATTGAATTATTCCCTTTTCCAAATTTTTTTTATTTGTTAAAACATTTGATATTTCCCCCCCTTCTAAATATTTAAGTAATTTATGACAGAGTGTAGAAATCCCTGAATATTAATGTTAAAAATATATATTTTATATTAATACATTTATATATTTGCATCATATTAAACTTTTAAAATTTCTGATAATTTCCATTTTTAAATGAAATTCATAACTTTTGCAAATTATTTTTCAGCAATATGGCGTCGAAGCTGGCGGTGTTGCTGATCAACCTGTTGAAGAAGCAGGAATGACTCCTGAAGTAATTCAAAAAGTAAGTTTAAAAAATATTCAAAATAAATTTTAAAAAATTAAACATTTTAAATGTTATATTTTGTTTAAAATTCAAGTAATCTTAATTTAAAATATCTCTGATCTTAGTAACAGTCATTTGCTATAACTCCTTACCTTATTTCATTTAAAAACCAGTTAATTTTGCTTGGAATATTAATGATATTTAATTCCATTTAAGTCCTAGAGATATGTTTTCTTGTCCATGAATCTGCCAAATTGTCTGATGTTAAAGTTGCATTAATTTAAATCTGCCAAATTGTCTGACGTTAAAGTTGCATTAATTTAATTGTCTAATTCTTATTCATTATGTACAAGTCATAATAGAAACTAATTCTATGACACCATAAATGCTATGAAATGTGCTAACTTTGCTGTTAATCTAAATTTCATAGTATTCTAATTTCATCTTGTAAATTATGTGGATATTAAACAAACCCCTTGTTTTATATATTAGAAAGTTTCTTTAAAAGATGCTGCCCTTATTAGTTTTAAATTCAATAAATGTCTTTTATCTATCTATCTATAAGGCTAACAAACATGGCACTAAGATTGCTCTTATTACATATTGTCAAATGTAAGGAAATCAGTGTGCTACATAATTCAAACAGTTTTATGCTTAAAAAATTGGGCATATTGATTTGAAAAATAGCCAAAATGGTGAATTCCAATATGGAATTTGCATTTAAATAAATACATTCTGCTTTTTTCTTTTTTTAAAATTAATCATTTGAGTTTTAAGTGTTTTAATATTGACCATACTTTATAGTTGATCCCACCTTATAAGCATAATGTAAATTAAAGAAAGTAAAAAGAAAATTGTCTTTCTGAACCTAAAAACATATTTAGAATCATTATGAATTTATTGGCTAAAAAACAAACTCTATTATTATATTCTTGGAATTATGTGTTAAATGGTTCAATGGCCCTTAAGGGAGGGAGGGGGGAGAGTAGAAATTTTAAATCAGTCAAGGAGAATATAAAGAAGTTTTATGATTATGCTTAAAAAATAATTTCTCATTTATATGAATTTTGCATTTCTTTACATGCTCTTATTTGATCTTATCTGTTGCACATGGCAACTCGAATTGTTCATACATCAAAATTTATGAGACCCTGAATGAATGAATGAATATTGAATTAATTAATGAATATTGTCATTTTATTTCTAACTTCTGGAGACAGTAGATACAGCATTATTTTTTGGAATTGCAGTACACACATGGTCGTTGAAAAAAAAAAAAACAGTTAAAAGATACATCCATGATACAGTAGGTCATAAAAATCAATCACTTATAAGGTTTACAAATGTCACTGATTTTCTCTATTACCTCTGTATTTTTTATTGCTACTCAAATATTGTCCTTTGTTCAACAAAAACAAAATCAGCATATTTTTCTAACATATCCTCAAGAATGTATGGCATTTGTCCTCAAGGATGCATAAAATTTGCTTATAAAATATTTGAAGTGCTGGATAAATCTAACCCTAATGTTTTATTTTTTCTAATTAATTTTTTTGTAACAAAGATAATTTAATGGTGATTTTTACCTTTGTATTGTGCAAATCATTTGTAGTATCAACAATGATATTTTTATTGAAGAATTTATTTATTATATTAATAAATAAATTCAGATTTTCTGAAAGTAGAACAGTTGAACAAAGCATATTGCTTAGAAGTTTGAATAATTGGTTTAATTTTATTTTTAGGTACATTCATATAATATTTTTCACTGTTCTGATTATACTTTGCTGAACATTTTTCAGACTTTAACCTAAATTTATTTTTGTGTGGGATATTATAAAATTGCTTTCAATTTTTGAATAAAATTTCTTTTGTATTTAAAAAAAAAAAGAATAATCCTGAATAATAAATAAAACTGAAAAACTTATTAGATTGTTTTATTAGTTTTTTGTATTTAACTAATTGTAAAATTTGGGAAAATTCCAGCTTCAAGACAAAGCAACTCTTCTTACTACTGAGCGTAAGAAGCGTGGTAAATCTGTTCCTGAAGATTTAGTAAAACCTGAACAAATACGTCAATTCCAGACTTTGGCCTCCCATCCTGTAAGTTGTCTACTTTTTTTGCTTTGTTAATGAATTATGGTTTCCCTACCCACCTTTTTTCTTTATAGGAAAACCTTTAAGAAAATATTTCTACTTTTTAAAGGATATTATTCTTGCTATTAATTTTATTTATGTCCATTATTTGTTTTATAATTTTTTAAAAATATTTTATTGATTGAAAGTTGTTAATACATTTTCCCTGCTTTCTTAATTATTTATCATGTAAGTATATTTTGAGATTTTAACATGATTTAAGGCAAGTTTTGCTTGTGCAAAATTTATTATTGATTTATTATCATGTCAGAGCATGATGTTTTTTGGGTGAGGTTTTTTTGTCAACAAAAATCTGTAGGCAAAAAATGAAAATTTTATTATCTGCTCGAACATCTAAAGAAATCAGCTTTTAATAATATATTGCCATTGCATGTACAAAAGCTCAGATTAAAAAAAAAATAATTTAATGACTACAGCAAATAAAAATTAGAAAAATGTAATTTTGAGCATGTGATATTTTTTGAACAATAAGTGCAAGACAAAAGTTTTTTTGATCATTTGCAATACTAAAGTTACTAATTCAATGAAACAATTGAAATGAATAAAAATACAAAATAACTTGTGGTGCTTGGCCATTCAAGAAATTTTATTCTGACACAATATGTGGAAATATGTATCTGAATTCATTTTAATCTTTTATTTATTATTTGCTCTAAATTATTTTGAGTTGACATGATGATCTAATTTTATTTGTTCATAAATATTGTTAAATAATTCATAGACTTTCATGCTTGATTGATGGCAGTTTCTTATTTTTATGCTATTTTCATACTTATTTTAAAAAGTAACCTGTTTTGTATTTTAAAATTTGTTTCTATAGTGAAAAAATTTCTATTCAATTAATAAACAAAACCTTTGTCTTCATAGAAAAGACAATTGTAATATGGGGATGCTCCTTTATTCTTTGAATATTCATCCTTGATAGAGAAGCAAGCAATTATGACATTTATCTGAATTAAGAATAGATTTTAAATGTTAGAATAATATTTATATAATCAACTTTAATGTACATCATTATAATGAGTAATTAATTGTAATGGTTTTGTTGAAATTAATACCAATGCCCCTTCCCCCCATTTTTTTTCCTGTCTGAAATAAAAGAAAGTGGAAATTTCACCTGCCAGTAATTTCTTTGTATCTGTCAAAGCCTGCTCTTTCTTTTTGGTTTCCATTCTTTTCATACAGATGATTAAAAGTACTAATCAATCAACCTTTTCAATTCCTCCTCTCATTTTATAGAAATTGCTAAAGGCTACCTTCAATCTTTTTTAAAAACACCATTAACAGATTTGTGTGTCATAATGCATGGCACCTGTAGTTTAATTCTTTTAGAGAAAACTGTTTTATGAATATATGTGTGGCAAACATTTACACTTAATTGTTATGCTCTATTGCACTGAAAGAAATTAAAATCTGTGTTGAATGGGGGCTGCACTGAACTGTAACTTTGTGGGCTGTAGTGAAACACCTTTTAAAGTTGATTTTCATTTATGTAAAATGGTAAAAGTAACTGATTGTCACATCTCATATATGAGCAATTTCAAAATAAATTAAAATTCTAAAAATAATTAAAGTAGTTTAAACCCTCATTCATCAGACAACATATTTATTGCCAAATGTATTACATTAAGATGAAACATATATCTACCAATCAAATGAAAAGAAATATGTAATAATTACCAAACCTCAGATCATCTAATTTCTAATTATATCATTATTCATTTGTTCTATCTCAATAAGTGAGAGGAATTTTTTTTTCTGTGAAATTATAAAAATCACATTTATTATTATTTTCTCATCTCAGGGTCTGCACAGTGCCAGTGTCCCTGGTATTTTATCTATGGATGTGTGTCCAACTGATACCAGCAAAATTTTGACTGGAGGTAATGACAAGAATGCTGCCATCTTTAACAAAGACACTGAGCAAGTGATAACCATTCTGAAGGGGCACACAAAGAAAGTAACATCAGTCATTTATCATCCGGAAGAAGTAAGATTTTGTTTGACATTTGTTGTATCAATTAAATACGATTATCTGTCATATTAGTTAAATAAGTTTTTAATTTATTACTCCTTCCATATTTTATGCATTACATCTGTTTAATGAAAATATTGATATTGTTAAAAGAAATCTATTGTATGAGAAATCAAAAAATAATAATTGTTGTTCATATTAAGTGGTTCAGTCTATTTTATAAAAAAAAATATTTATGCATGCTAAACCATATAAATGGGGAGATAAGATAATGGTATATGATACATTATATTTTGAAACATTTTCAACCTGGCAGGACAGGTGCGGGGTGTTTCGACACCCCACACCAAAAGCATTTCATCTGCTATCTGCCTCTCTAAACCGAAGGGGTCTGATCTATCGGTACCTGCATCGAAGGTCAGTTTCCATGCATAGATTCTGTAAACGGCGAATTCAGACTCCATTTTAGTCTTATAGAACTATTTGGGTTGTGCGGACACCTCGTGCTCGTGTTGGTATTTTTCAGTGCAAAATCATAGCTTGTTCCAGTCGTTCTGTTCAGTCTTTTCCTCATTTGACGTATGAGCAAGAAATGAACAGGCTTCAAGAGATGTCAGAGGAGATTTCGTCGGATGAAAAGAATATCGAAGAAGAATTAAACAATTCAGATAATGATGACATATTCAGTGATCACCAGTCTGAATTAGAAGAAGAATGTGATTCTTCAGAGGAAGTTTGCGACCAAACTAGCCTTTTTATCGGAAAAGATATAAAGAAAGCTGTGTCACAGAAGGTGCTATTTGTGCCCTCCAAAAAGGATATGAAATCAAAAACCATGTGTGTGAGGTATGGCAAAAATATATGTTGAGAACACTCATAAATTGAAGCTGTACGTTATAAATACAAAAATCTAAAGTTTCAGATCCATGTACACCTAAATTATTAAGAAAATTGATTAGTATCAGAATTTTTATTTACAATAATGTATAATTTTTATTATAAAAATTGTAAAGAAAAAATCATTAATTGTTACAGGGGAAAAGTTCTATTTTTCGAACTGAGACAAAAACGATTAGCACTTTTAACTTATAAATAATTTGAAAATTACTATAATTTAACATATTAATTATCATTTTTCTCGCAAAAAAGTGTAATTATCATAAATTTCCTTAGCAATTAAAATTTTAAAAAATTTTCATATTTATGACATTTAATATGTTTGAGGTGTGCTGACACCCCATGCCCATGATTATGTTATGTTTTGCGGCTACCGTCCTTCCGGGTTAAGGAAAAAAACATAAATCAATTCTGATTATTGAATAGAATTATATGATAAGCAGCTACTTTTAAAGTTATACAGTTTTCTGTTCTTTTTACAAAATATTAAAAAAATTGGATGCCCTTATTTTCTAAAATTGATTATTCCATTCTTAGTAGTTAGTTGCGATTATCTTGAAGATATTACAATTACGTTTATAAATTCATTGTAATTATGTTACTGTTTCAACTCCATGTTTCCAACTCCATTTTTGATTTCTAGTTATGTAATCAAATTTATCTGATGTCAAAATTATTGCTTGATATATAAATATTGAAGAAAGTATTTTGATTTTAATTGTTTTACAATAGTAGTGAATATAATTCTGTTTAAATAAAAGAATTAATATAATTCTTTTTGAAGGAAATTTATAAATATTTTTTAAATTAATTAAAAGTTTGCAATTCTTCTCAATTATGCAAAAGTATTGCATAATTGAGAAGAATTGCATACTTTTATTAAATTTAAAACTATGATTAAATAAAGTTTTGATTTAATAATTTTCTTGTTAAGAAGGAGGGAAAAAAATTTTCAAAGCAGATCAATTTATCGTAGTTTACTTTTTTTGCAATTTGAAGAAAAAATTTAAAGGAAATGATTCATTTGTGAAGTTTTTTGTTTTAATCATAAAATTTTTCATAGTTAGCAACTATTATATATTTTTTAATATTGGAGAATATTATTTTAATGAAACAGAATTATTAAATTATTTATTAGAATACTTAATTTTTTAACAATTACATATTTTAGTTATAAAAACATGCAATTTTTCAGAAATAATGAATATTGATTTCTTTTGTTTACTGAAATTGAATGGCTATAATCAAATGCAAAATTCATTTTTTTATTGAATATAAATTGTTTATTTAGTCTTAGTCTTGTGTATACTGTTGCCTTTGTATTTGTTATCAATATTTTAGAATTATAGATTGTAATTTTGAAATTATCTTTTAAAATTCCAGGACACTGTCATTACCGCTTCTCCAGACTCAATGATCAGGATCTGGCATGTTCCTACTTCACAGACAATACAGGCTATTAAAGCTCACGAAGGTGGGGTGACTGGCCTCAGTCTTCATGCCACTGGTGACTACCTCCTGAGTACTTCCACTGATGAACACTGGGCATTCTCTGATCTTAGAACTGGACGTGTCTTGACTAAAGAGGGTGACACCACTACACCACATTGTAAGAAATTTTTAATCATTTTAGATTAACAAAGTGCCATTAAAGACATTTATATACAGATATATTTAATTCTAACTGTTTTTTAGTTATAATCAAATTGAAATATATATCAAAATAAAATCGTGAAGTTTATATGAATTGATCATAAACCAAATTATATTCAAATTATGAAATGTAAACTTGTGTGCGTTCGTGTGAGTGTGTCCATTTTAACTTTTTTAAAAATATATTATTATATTACTTAGAAATTGATTTCTACTACAAATATTAACTGTTAGTTGTAAGTTTCCAATTGCTAATTTTTTATTTTTATAAGTATATATAAATTAAATAGAAAAATAAGAAGTAAATCTTGATGTTATAATAGATTTCTGTTCATATTATTTCTTTCCATTTGATTTAAACAAACTGAGATGCAATATTTTAATTTTTACTGTTAAATATAATACCATTTTATAGAAATGAAGCTAGTTTATTTTTAAATGAAGCTAGTTTATTTTTAAATGAAGCTAGTTTATTTTTAAATGAAGCTAGTTTATTTTTAAATGAAGCTAGTTTATTGAATTGTTCAAATATTTTCTCTTTGTGTTTGTTTTTACTTAATTATTATAATTATTTAATTTTACACAGCTTGTACATAAATCTTTAAAAAAAAAACAGTGTTTGATTGATCAGTGGTTGGTTAAAATCTTTTGATTTATTCAGATATATGGTAATTATTAATAATATACTGCAAAATTCAGGATTCGATGCAAAGATGGAAATGGCAATGATTCATTTGTGCTCATGGCATTATATTTGGCATAAAAATGAATATACTCTGTACTAAAGCTAAATAAGTATTAAAAGAAATGAGAAATAGGTTAGCAATTGATTTACATAGAAATGGAAAAGGACATATAGATAGTAATTAGTTAACCAATTGATTTGAAATAACTATAATGTAAAGAATATTGAATTAGGTATAATTTAATGTTAAATATCATTCCAGGAATATAGTGATAATGATTGTTTATTTAATTATTTATAATTTGGTAATGAATGTTTATATAATTATTTAAAGGTATGGTGTAATTAAGTAATTCTTAAAGTTATCGATATGCATTTCAATTTTTACAGCTCTGACAACTGCACAGTTCCATCCTGATGGTTTGATTTTTGGTACTGGAACTTCTGATTCTGTGATCAAGATTTGGGATTTGAAAGAACGTGCCAATGTAGCTAATTTCCCTGGTCATTCTGGTCCCATCTCAGCAATTGCATTCTCAGAGAATGGTTATTATTTAGCCACTTCTGCAGATGACTCTGTGGTTAAACTGTGGGATTTGAGGAAACTGAAGAACTTCAAGACATTGACATTAGATGAGGCATATGAAGTGAGTAATATTTTTGTTGGCTAATTGCATTTGCGACCAGCAGTTTCATTAAATATGTTGATTATATTTCATCTCATTTAAATCAAAATTATGGTTTATAATTCTATTAAATGGTCAGATACTATATTGCATATGCCCTGTTCAATTTATATATGAATTTTTCTAACAGATATACAAATATTGATCATTTATCTTAGTGATACTATACCTTCTGTTATTTATTTGTTCTTATAAATGATACAGTTATTAAAAAGAATCTTTCCTCATCTTTCAACAGTGACGAAAAATCATGCAATTATTTATGTGTTAAAAAGATAAAAATGATTTGAATTTCAAGGCATTTAATATATTGCTGCAAATTTGACTAAACAAGGTGGAGAGGGAGGCCAAAATTCAGGGAAAATGTTATTTTAAGTTAATATCATTCAAATTAAATTTTTTTATATAATTTTATATTTCTAATATTAATTAGAATTTTTAAATATATTTTTTTGTGTAATAGTATTTTTGGAAATTATTGTAGAAAAATCCCAACATTTAACTTAATTTCTGATTTAAATGCAAAATTAATCTAATTAAATTTTCAAAAAATTTCCCCAATGTGCATATATTTTTTCATCAAAATATATCTGTCTTTCTTCCAAAATGGGTGATGGCATCTGTGCTTTTTTGTCTTCATATTATGGCACATCAAGACAGTTTAAATCTTTTCCTTTAAAATATTCAGGGCTTTTCACATTCAAGGGACTTCAATTTATCTCCAGCTTAAACAAATGTATTGTATTTTATGTTAAAATTTCATTTTTTTATATTCAAGAATGAATGAACGAACGAACTTTCATGTTTGCTTATGGTTCTGATTTTGAAAATTTTAAAAATATGACAATAACTCTGAAATAAAGTATTCCTTTAAACACAAGTAATGTTGTAATTTTGAAAATTTCTCTACCTGGAAGTGTTATGCAGTGCACAAATACCTTGTTAGAATGGTGAACTTAATTAATTCTTTTAAACTCTTCTGTTTCAATTTGAAAGATTTAGTTTTCTTTTTATAGTATTACTCTTACCTTTTTCCATAATTAATATTTTAATTTCTTTTTTATAGGTGAAATCACTTTGTTTTGATCAAAGTGGCACATACT
>JAOUZG010005454.1:0-10333 GCA_026289955.1 Argiope argentata | reverse complement strand
ACATGAGAAATTTTTACTATATCTTTCATTAATTAATGTGTGATAATATCCTGTCTAAAGGAACACATTTTCTAATGTAATTAGTTCATTTGCAGAGACATTGTTCGCATTTTGTTGGGGGTGTATAATGAAGAAATACTCTATTTTTTATCATTTTTGTTGTTTACTATTTATTTGTTCCGTGTTATCATGTAAAACTGTTATTAATTATTAGTCCTTGCCCTTACAGGGATTGTAATACGTGCTGCTTTTTTTTTCTAAGCTTCTAAAATGCTTATTCAGTTTGTTTTATTCTCATAATTTAAATTCTTCTCCCAATACTATTGATGTATAAATTTTACCTTAGTTGCCGTAGAGGCCAGCAAGACGGGCCATGTCCGTGCTGATAATGGAGGAGTGTTCTTCTCTACTGGTCATTTCATGCCTTGAACTCTCACGCCGGATTTTCAGTAGATTTCTCAGTCATGCAAATCCGATCTCTCCATGATGAAATCCATCACCTTTGTGAAAATATATTTGTGATGGTCGATTTTCCCCTAATTCCTTTACTCTAGCGAATGGAGTGGAGATACTTGGGGTATTCTAAAAAGGAGGGCTCTTTTTAACAAGACATTCACTTGAAAGATTTGAAGAATCTATTTTTGTCAAATCCATTTCGGTCTGTTTTGAGTCAAAGTCTACTGCGGGTGACGGCACTTCATATTTTAGGAGTAACATCTTTTATCTCTCTGAGGATTTCAATGGAGCTCTCATGGTAAACCCAGGGTTGTTCGTACGTTGCTTGAGGATTTGTGTGTTGCCCAGCCTAGGGACTGGCTCGGGGTTTTTCTGAAGTGTTGACGGTTTTTATTCTTGGTCAACCCTTTTTGGATGAGAGAGATCACTTCATCATACTTCACCATGGGCCTGAGCACAATGATCTCATAGATTGACGAGTCGAAGGATTCTTTGTTCCCAGAATTTATGTGGCCATGATGAGACCAAATCCCTCACAGAGTCCTTGAGTAGAACCGCTTCCCTTTTCAGATTTTTAATCAGGAGACTAAACTCATTAAAATCGCAGGACGACATGTCTGGGCTGTAGGGTGGATGGTTGAGCTTCTCTCACTTATCCTTTTTGTTGTTTACCATTTATTTGTTCCGTATTATCATGAAAAACTGTTGTTAACATGATAACACATAACTTTCCTCTACAGGAATCGCATTACGTGCTGCTTTTTTTTCTAAGCTTCTAAATGCTTGTTCAGTTTGTTTTATTATCATAATTTAAATTCTACTTATAAATATTTTTTGGAGTAACCTGTGTTTTTATCTGTCTGAGGATTTCAATGAAGCTCTAACGGTAAACCCAGGGTTGTTGTTACGTTGTTTTGGGATCTGTGTGTTGTCCAGCTTGGGGACTGGTTCGGGATAACTCCAGTTGGTTTTTATTCCTGGCCAACCCATTTCCCCGTAAACCCTTTTTAAGTGAGGTTGATCTGTCTGGGTCTTTACTTCACCATAGGCCTGAGCTCAATGATCCCATAGATTAACGAGTCGAAAGATTATTTGTTCCCAGAATTTCTATGGCCATGATGAGACCAAATACCTCACAGAGTCCTTGAGCTCACTATCCATGAAGAACCGCTTCCCTTTCCAGTTTTAAATCAGGAGACTAAACACATTAAAATTGCAGGACGACATGTCTGGGCTGTAGGGTGGATGGTTGAGCTACTGTCACTTGAACTTGGCCAGTTCTGTGTGTGTCACCTTGGAGACGTGTTATCATAAAGCTGAACCTTACCCTCCATGAGTAGCCCCGGTCTGTTATTCTTGATGATTCTTCTAAATGATTCTTTTGTGATCGAATAATTCAAAAAGTAGCGTACTTTGGATGTCGAACTCAAGGACGCTGTAAGGAACTGGGCCTCCGAACGTCACAGGAATTCTGGGAACAAGGAGTCCTTCTACTCGTTAATCAAAGGGATAGTTGTGCTGAGGCCTATGGTGTATACTTTGAATAAAGTCTTCATTTATACCCACAGCGTCTTTTTGTACCTTTTCATTTGAACTCCCCCTTGTACTATAACTTAACAATTTGAGCCTCTGTAAGTCCATATCCTTGGTACCGGATGAATATAAATGCAATAACTCATAAATGCAATGACTTGAGGAAACATGGTGATTTACTGACTACAACTGTAGTTTCGTATCAGATTCTGCTTTCTGTCACTTGAGGAGGGGGGATACATTCGAAATATATATTCAGACGATGAATGCCATACAATTGTGCGATTTACTGTCAAGTTCTAAGTTTTGTAATTATTGTTCGCCAATGTTATGCTAGGGATTTATGGCCTTGTCCATTCAGAAGTCTGTCAGGTGGAGCATCTGCAAACATTCTTGTATGCCCTGTGTTTTAAAGGTGTTCTCTCTTGATCACAATTGTTGTTGGAGGTGAGGGTAAGACATTTACTCTGATGCTAGAAAACTTTTGGAAGACTACTTGTACAAATCAATTACCGCGTTTACATTCACAAGAATGCTGATCAACAGTAAATCCGTTAATGTATTTGGTCTACAATTGAATTTACAGCTACAATTCTTAGAACAAAGCCGACTAAAATTTTTTTAAATAACAATAAAATGCTCTTGAATTACCGTTTTCGCATGCGTACGGAGGGACAGACATACAGACATCCTTTGAATGGTTTCTCAAAAGTTTCTGGGGGTGCGATGACATGATTTTAAGTCCCCGGTTCATGAGCCGTAGGGTTTCAGATTCGATACCTGTTTCTACCGAGGAAACATCCTGTAAGGGGTCGGTTGCACGTAAAATCTGTCCTGTGTGTCCTGCTTCTGGTGTGGTGTGGAGAGGAGGGTACCTGCTCAGATATCTTCCTCGTAATCTAATCGTGGCCCAAAATTACGAGGTCCGTTCCAAAATAGCCATAGTGTTGCCTTACAATGGGACTTTAATATAACTAAACAAAACTAAACCCAAAAGTTTCTGAGAAACCTACAATTTCTGTGTAAAAGACCGTATATTAAATTTCATGCCTTTAGTTTGTTTTATTTTTCAATTATTTTGTTGTTATCGACTGGCAGATTCCAAAAATCCTTGTTTCCCAGAAACTGCTTTTGAATTTTCTGTGTTAAAAATGCCGTTTTCTTCTATCTCACAACATTTATAGACGTCAGATAATGCCATAAACTCTCTGAGTTCTGAAATTTTTATTTCCGTGTCACTACATATAAGATTTTTGTGTTTTGTAGTACGGTTAAAAATGCCGAATAAATAGAATGTGATTAAATAATGGACCCACATTTATTTTGGACATCTTTTTTTCCAACCGATTGAAATACAATTATATTTATAATTATAATTTTAACTGCAAAGTCAAATGCCAAAATTTATTTGATATAAGGCATCGCTTTTTTGTGATATGGTATTTACATGCAAGCAAAAGTACAGACAGACAGTCCATTTTGTTATACTTGATATGTATCCATATTTCTGAAGCTGAATTTACTCCAAACTATATCCTTCTGGCTTTTTATTATGTGAGAACATGATGTTGTTTTGGTTATAGGGTTTTGGGATGTCTCCGAAAGAACTGAGGCAAAAAAAAATATTCGTTTATTCATTGATAGATAGCGAGTCACCTGACCCATGGCATTTGAGGTTTATTTTCCCAGTATTTTTTGATATATTTAAAGTTACTATCAATTGCTTTTTGTCTTTCGTTTATTTGTCATCTTCCAGTAAACTTCCGATTTCTTACTTTTCAATAATTAATCTCGAACTCAGAAGATTATCGATTTTTTTAAAAATTCTCTTTCAGTTTTAACTATCGCAATTTTGTAAAACTTATATTTATTGTTTAATGATATTATAAGATTATTCATTATTTGATTTTAGTGTATGCCTCTCTTTGAGTTTCAGTAAGAACATAGATAAAAAATGACTGGTTCAATGATCCAAACAATTATTAATGCACAATTAGTATCAAAGAACTCTTTAAAAATCACCAAAACTTACTTTTCCATGACAGTTTATCAGAATTACTTATTTATTTGTCTTTGTTTTTGAAAAATATTTTTTAAGGTTATGATTCAATTTTTTTGCATCATCATACGGTTTAAAATTTTATCTTTTAAATATCACCGTGTGTATCGTGTTTTTTTATAATTCAATTATCGTGTTTTTTTTTATCATGTGAGAACATGATTTTGTTTTGGTTAAAATATTTTGGTAAATCCGAAATTTGAAGGCAAAAAATATTCGTTTTTTCATTGGTAGATAGTGAGTCACCTGACCCATGGCATTTGAAGTTTGTTTTGCCAGTATTGTTTGAGATATTTATTTAAATTTGTTATTAATTGCTAGTCGTTTGTTCGTGATTCTAATGAAATGGCGTCATCTTCCAGTTTGTTTACGATTTCTTACTTTTAAATAACTAATCTGGCATTCAGTAGATTATTGGGTGTTTTTTTTTAATTTTCTTTCATTTTTAACAATTGCAATTTTGTAAAACGCAACATATTTAATCTTTAATGTTATTATAAGCGCATTCTTATTAATTGTATTTCTCAAAATACTGCAAATATTAGGATATAATTTTGATATCAGTCTGCATTACGTTCTTTGGATTTTACCTTCTGATTTCTTTGGATTTTGGATTTTACAATAGCTTCCAGTAATAATGAACTTTGCGTCGAAATGACTTTTTTTTTTTTAAATCTTAAAATCGGTTGAGCTCCAAACCTTTGTTTGCCAGGTAGACAAATTGAAAATGAAAGTTAACAAAAATTATCATTAGAGAGAAAGAAGTCTCGTAATTGTTTCAAAAAGGTTTAAACTGCTTATTGACTTAAATTAATTATGACAAATAATGACTAATAACTTAAAATTTACGACCTTAGAATTCGTTTTATAGTAAATAGGTTTATCTGACATGTTTTTTTTAATGGATTTCATTCAAACTTTGATTTAAAAAAGACGGCAAAATAAATTTATTTAATTTGGCTTAAGACGTTTGCTGATACAGACAGATTTTATTGCAAAAGATGCGTATTCGGACATGAAGATTAGTAAAAATCTCGAAATCAAGTTTTACTTTTTAATACATTAAAACACTTTCTCTTTGCTCTCAAGTTTAAAAAAAATGAAAAGTATTTTTACTAACAACGGTGTTTGCATTCAATCAGATTAACTGTCTGAAACAAGTTCAGAGCCTTTTGTTTCGGAATCGAATCCAATTATTCTTGCTTGTAACTTACATTTAAAAAAATGGAAGAAAGGTTAATCCGAAGCCTGTTTGGTCTGAGCGTGGGTGTGGTGTTTGGACGTCCGTTCGTACGTCATAAACGATGAAAAATGATGAAACAGCCTTCTAAGAGGCCTTGCCTACTCTGCCGCCAAAAACTGGAAAGTTCAAACGCTTTTCAAAAAGACGAGCGCAAATCCTTTAAGCTGGAATTCGTATGTCCTTCAATGGCAAGCTTTCTCTTCAACCTGGAGCGGAACAGCCATTAAACCGCCACTTTTGACGTACTCCTCAAGGAAGTTTCCCGTCCTTTTTACTTGTTTTTAGATCTCTCCTGTTACGGTGTGCTTTCTCGTTATAAATAAAATCTTTGTTTCACCTTCGTGCTGCAGTTGTTTCGAGAATTTATTTTTCCACTTTATCCAAATTAATTTCTGTATGTATAATTTTTAGTCTTTTACTGTAAAATATGAAAAAAAAATTAATTAATTAACAGACATTCGAACAAAAATATTATAGAAAATGATTATGACTGCAGAATAAAACGAATTAATTGAAATTCGAACGGAAACATTGGTGCATGATTAGGATTTCTAGTCTTTAATTGCAAAGTAAACAACGGAAATAAATTAATAGACATTCGAACGAGAACTTTGAAACATGATTAATATTTCTAGTCCTTAACGGTTGAATAAAACAAACGAAATGAAATTCGAATGAAAACATTATAGAATGTTTGATTTCTGGTTCGTAAATGCAAAATAAAACAAATGAAATGAAATTCGAATGAAAACATTGCAGCATGATTATGATTTTTGGTCCTTAACTGCAAGATAAAACTAGTAAAATAAATTAAAGGGTATCCGAACGAAAACATCGTAGAATGATTAGGATTTCTGGTACTTAACTGCCAAATAAAACAAATGAAATGAAATTCGAGTGAAAACATGAATTATTTCCAGTTCATTAACTCAAAATATACAAATGAAAAGAATTAAAGGACATTCGAACGAAAGAATTGTAGCATAATTGTATTTTCTTGTCCTTAACTGCAAAATAAGACAAATGAAATGAATTAAAGGACATTCGAACGAAAACACTGTAGTATGATTATGATTTCTATTCCTAAACTGCAAAATAAGAGTATGTGTGAACAAAGTGAATAATATCTTTCAAAATGTGATTCACAATTTTCATTCGGAAAACCGGATGAATTTGTATTAACTGAATAGTTATTAATAACTATAACAGAATTGTGAATAACAGTATGCGTGAACATATTAAATAGTGTCTTTCAAAATGGGATTAACAATTCTCATTCTAAAAACCAGATGGATTTTTATTACCTGAATAGTAAATCATGGTTAAAGCAGAATTGTGAATAATATGTGTGAAAATATCGAAAAGTAACTTTCAAAATGTGATTAACAATTCCTATTAAGATAATCTTATGAATTTACTTATAGTTTCAATACTTTAATATATTAACCAGTTCATGATAAAATAATAAACGTGAGTATAAATAATCATGACTAGCTAATAATTATATTCCCTAACTTTTAATTATTAAAAATATTAAATGCAAAAAAATGTTAAGTACATATTATATAAAGTTTATCTATATTAAACTGCGGTAACTCAAGAAGCACGAGGGAGTTTCCTAGTTTAAAAGATATGAAATGTGAGGAAAATATTTGAAATGAATCGTTTGCTATTATTAAATGATAAAAATAATAATCAAGCGAAATAAAATAATTCATAAAAAATAGTAGGTATAGACAAAAAGATATAATCTTCCCAATGAGCTTGCTTATCTAAAATTTCTCGTATCCTGAAGTTACATGGATTGAGATTAAGTTTGTAAAGAGGTATCGAGCTGTTGTGGAATAATGGATGATTTGTCATAACAAAAGTCTGAGGAAGTTTGTCAAACTCGAATGACTCGGAGAGTTACGCAAAGCAATGGACGTAGGCAAATATTTAATGGACGCAGGCAAATATTAAATGAACGTAGACAAATATTTAATGGATGTAGTAAGACAACATGGAATTTAAATACTGCGAGACGTGTATAATTAGATTTTGTATATGATCGCATTCGAATCGTTTATCGGATATAGCTAGTGCTTGTCGCAATAAAATATCAATTGATGTCTTCAATATATAATATTACTGTTGACATTTTAGTATTTCATTTCTTCTGTACCTATATAAAATACTTAATAGTTTAAATGTGAAAATATCTGGGGATTTTTTTAATGGTGGTCTTGTTATATCTTTATTAACAATTCTATCCTTCGCCTACAATGTTCCTTCTCCAATAATGTCACCCAGATCACTATGTCCCATCATAACGATTACCAATGAATTATGTGATGCATAATTTAGAATTGCTATTGCTCGCAAGGTTATAGTTATTGTTTTCAATCATATGGCCATTTAAAAGAATAATAATACTCCTTATCAACCACCTTCTCCTTTCCCAACAATACTACCCAGATTACTATGTTCCATAAGAATATACCAATGAATAATGTGATGCATAATTTAGTATTGATATTGCTCACAGGGTCATAGTCCTTTTTTCCAATCATATGGTCATTTAAAAGCATAATAATACTTCTTATCAACCCTCTTCATACTATACGTCACCACCATCCCCTTTCCCTAACAATATCAGCCAGATCACTAAGGTTCCACCAGAGACTCACTAAGGCAAGGGTATACGGGGCAGTTGATCCTGGCCCCCCACATCAAATGCCCCCCAAATGGAATAGAAAGTTTATTTTACATTTTATTCTTCTTCAATAATGAAGGTAGATTTTTCTTTACTGAAGAAATAAAGCTGATGGGACCCCAAAGAAGTTTGATTCCCGGGAACCAGTTTGACTAAATCAGACTCTGGGTTCTACCATAAGGATTACCATCGCATACTTCATGATAACTGTTGCTCTCAAGGTATATAGTCCTTAATATCTCTTGTGAGCAACAGTTATTCTAATTTTAAACTTACGGCCATTTAAATACTCTATTATTTTCAATATTATTTTACATTACTCTATCAATCACATCCATTCTATCCTTCCTCAACAATACCACCCACACAGCTAGGTTCCACTATAAGGATAAACAATGAATAATTTAGGATAATTATTGCTTGCATGGTTATAGCTATTGAATTTTAAATCTTATGAACGTTAAAAAAATAACGATGCTCTTCTTTTAATATTTCTCATCAACTACTTCATGCTAACCGTCACCACCTTCTCCTTCCCCATCAATAACACCCACATAACTATGCTTCAATATAAGGATTACTATTGCTCGCAAGGATATAGATATTATTTTCAATCTTTTGGCCATTTTTAAAAAAATAATACTCTTTTTTTTAATATTCCTTATCCTTGGAGCACTCAATGCTATCCTTCACCAACTTCTTTCCCAACAATATCACCTAGATCACTAGGTTCCAACATATTGATTTCCAATCATAATTTGGGATTACCATTGTTCGCTAGGTTATAATTGATTTTTCAACCTTATGGTCATTTAAAAGGATTAAAAATTGTTGCCTAAATGATTTTTTTTGTGACTTAATACATCAAACCGAACCATTGTATCAGCTGAATAAAATACCATTTACATGTAGACTTTTCTCATTTTACACCGAATTCGAACATTATCGCTATTTTCCCAGCAGCATTCCACCTTTTAAGCCCTGCTTCACCTAATCCAACACGTGTGTACACAGAATTTCCGAACCACGACGACCGCTTGGCGTGATTATTCGCATTTTCATCTCCTTTAACTGATAAGCATCCTCTGAAAATGAGCATTAAAAAAACATACCCTGTCGTGACGGGCGATTATCGAACTATTGGCACGAATCTTTCGACATTAGGACGCGTTCTGTAATCTAGGTAAAAGTGGTCGATAAAAAGAAGCTGCACGACGAGCACGCTCTCAGCAGTTGGAAATCATCCACTCATGAAATGAATATCTTCCACTTTATTCCCCCCCCCTTTCCATCTTCATCTCGACATCATCAGCACGCGTTGTAGTCGTGTAACAGCTTTACGATGCATTGTTGTCGACAGGAAGGGGGGTGATGGTGGAAGTGGAGCCTTTATCTTAGCCGTCGGGGACGAGTCCATTCGATGGTGAGAGAGTTAAGGATGACTGCATAGGAAAAGCTTAACCTTTTGTTTTGGGGAAGATATTTCTTGGTGTTCCGTTATTGTTGAGTGTGTTAGGCATAGGTTCCGCTGCTTGGAGGGTGAGGGTTGTTTGTGTGTGAAAGAGTTGGCGAGGGTGTTGTAAAGCGAAGGTCGTTACTGTCTCTTGTAGAGGACATGGGGAGGTGCTGTCCTGAGGTGACGGGGGAGTGGGTGATGTTAACAGCTCGAAGGGATGCGTGACACGAAAGCGGCTGCCAGACGATAGCGACTAATTTGTTGTTCTTCAACGAGGATTGGAGAAAACCTAACTGGGGCATAAGACAATGAGGAATTTCTAATTCTTTTTTTCTACCTAAATGTTCACAACTAGATGTTACTTTTTAAATATAAAGTTAAAAGTGACATTGCTACAACAAATTTAAAAGAAAAAAATGAAATCTACAATCGTAAGTTTTATGCTATCATGTGAGAACATTATTATTTTTAAGTCATTATTTGTCTTTATTAATTCAAGTCATTAAGCAGTTTAAACGGTTTAAAACAATCACTAGAATTCTCTATCTTATATTACATAATGATATTTTAAACTCTTAATTTTAATTCTAATTTCCAAAGCCCTATCTTAATTTAGCCCATAGTAATATCATTCTAAAATATTCTCTTATTTCCTTATCCATTCCACTTGTTATAATTAATTCAACAGAAGCTGTGTAAAATTGCTGGAACAGCTAAAACGCCTATTACTTTCTCACACTCCGTGGGAGGGATGAAAATTGCTGAGCTAAACAAAATACCTTTAAAAAGATCCCTGTGTTTCCTTTGCCTCTTATTCGTCTGTCATGAAAATCCTTATCGAAAGCAGATTTATAAGCTCTGTAAAAAATATTTATCCCTAACAAAATCTTG
>JAOUZG010005453.1:76803-102004 GCA_026289955.1 Argiope argentata | reverse complement strand
GGGCGAATGTGAGCTAGTATAAGAAATAGAAAAAACTTTGTATTGTTGATAAAATTAAAATTATGACAGATTGCCAAAATTAATCTTCTTGACAAATCTGTGAAAATATATTTTTAAACAAGGAGGAAACGCGTCGAAACGGTCTACTAAATAAAAAAAAGAAATTCAGGTGCAACACCTATTTATTCTAATTGTTTATATGGTAGTTGCATTCTGTTAGAATCGCAATAAAGGGTGGAATAATGTAAATTGAAATTACATCCATGAATTTTCTATCACGCACAACACATAGAAACATATACGCATACGCATGAAAAAAGTGAAAACTTGAAACTCTAACGTATACATATGGCACGAGCAAGAACTCGAAATATTAATACATACACAAGGAAAGAATGAGAACTTGAAACTTTAACACATACACATGGAAAAAGTGAAGGCTTGAAACTTTGAAACATACGCATGAGAAGAGTGAGAACGTGAAATTTTAGCACATACATATAGAAAGACTGAGAATTTGAAACTTTAACATATACGCATGGAAAGGGGCAAAATCGGGGATATTACCAACATTTTAGTAGGACATTAAAAATATTAGTAATATATAATATTACTAATATTTTAATGTCTAATTTATCTTATGATACTCCAGAGCTTGAATAGTTTTTACATAACTTATAATTAACTATAAAAGATTCTAAAGTGAAATGTATATCATGCTAAAAGTGACATAATTTGTAATTATAGATTATATGCTGCCATGCAGAAAAATGGAAATATCATCAAGTAAGAATTAAGTTTTTTGAAAATTTAAAGAAAAAATTATATTAACCATTTGAAACCTTTTATAAATAGGAACTTACTACACGAATACATTACAAAATAATTGATGAAAACGATTGGAAAAAATAATTCTTTATTTTTTTTTGTATTACTGTCAAATCAATATTGCATCAATAAAGAGTTAATTGCAACAACACGCAAGACAAGTTTTAAAAGTGAAAGATTCAACAAAGAGTTAGTTTATGCTGTTATAGAGTTTATTGTGTACTTAATTAAAACTCCCCTGAAAAACATCACATAAACTGTTAATCCAAGTATGCTTAATGTTCAAATTCGCAAATCAATGCTTTAATTCCTTAGACAGTATGGTTTCCGACATGGGAAGAAATCAGAAATCATAGTGAAATTTCCATTTGATAAACGGAAATTTAATGCTTCGATCAAATCAACCTTGAATAAAAGAGTTATTTAAGTTGATGATCAACATCCATATGAATTATGAATTTATTTTTTAAAACCACTCACATACTGAAAAGAATGGAAGACAAAAATGCATTTTACTGAGAAAATGGACTGTAACAAGCAACTTTGTAAGAAACCAACTGTGTAATTCCTCACAAATGATTATGATTCTAACGTTTCCGGGCATGAGGATTCGACTTTCTGCCTTATATTTTTCTTATTTAAATAATATCAGAATTTACTCGGTCGCGAGTTAGAACAATGGCAAAATATATGGCAGATAATATATAATCCAATCTCTGTATCTGAACCCTCGTTCGGAGAAGATTTTATTCGCTCGAAGAGGAAACGAAGCAGATACATCCTTTCTGATATTCAAGTCTGATTTTATTTTCAACACTGATGGGCTTAGCATATATATATTTTTTCCTTGTGAATATTCCAGAATTTTTCTCTGCAAATTCGAATCATTTTCCTTCTCAGGACCTGAGACCATCTCGGAATAGTTGAATTGAAATTGCACTAATATCGGTTTTTCCGCATACTTAGGACGGTAACAATGTATCAAACTTATTTTGTATCAAAAGAAAATTAACAACGGATAAAAAATTAATCATAAAATGTTTTGATATCAAATATTTATTTTAAGATTAATGTGTTGTTTTATTTTCAGTATTAATCAATTGCACATGACCGCAATATTTTGAAGAAAATATGTTTATAATAATAAATTGCATTTCCCATTAATAACAATAAACGCGAATGTCTGTCTGTAAGCGTTGGTGTTCTTCGGCCCAAAATATTTTATCTCTAGCTAACAAAAATGACGCATGTATATTCTAAAATTTGGAAATATGTACTTCAATTTTTTTTCATATTTCAATTAAAAAATTTACAAAATTTGATGTTTTTTACGTTAACACTTAAAATATTTTAGCTGAAAAATGATCCGTCCGCCAACTATAAAAAAATTTATTTTTTAATGATATCCTTTTTTAGTTGCATTAATGGGGTTTTTTTATGTTTTTAGAAAATCATACTCAAAAATATTATATTGCTGGCATTACATTTCTGTTTGCTTTATTCCATATATTTCCTTTCATTTTTAACTTCGATTTCGGTAAGTTTCTCAATTTTCCTCATAAGTCCCTTATTGCGAAATACAAATCCTATTTCATATAATTTCTAAAGTTTAACAAAAAGTAATAAAAATAAATAAATAACCAAAAGAAACAGTCCTTATATTTATTTTCTTTTTCCTGATACCTAATTCCTCGAATTCATTCCAAAAGGTGAAGAAAAAACTAAAAAGAATCGAAAGATTTCTAAAGAGCTTAACATCGTTATTTACTTTCAGGAAAATACGAAGTGCTTAGAGCCTTTGATCTACTCAAAGTGTTCAAATATTTTAGTACTTTCATAATTTTTACTGGGCTCTCAACATACATTTCTGAGGGTTGTAACAGTCATTTTATTCCTAAATTATTACCTTAAATTACTTCAAAGTTTTGAAGGAAGTTTTAGTTGTATATTTGTACATAGTTTAATTAAATTACATTGCATTTAAATTTTTAAAAAAGATTAATTTAAATATTTCTTAGCAAAAACCTTTTAAAAGTATGCAATAAATCAAATTTTGGAACAATTCTACTCAATTCAAACAGTTTTTGATAAAGATATTGTGAGTTTTTAAGCGTAGCGGGTTCGGATTGAATGGACTTTACTAGAGGACAGCATAAACAAATTTATTTCCAGCTATTTCCAGATATTACAGGATGACTTGATAAAGAGAAACTTCAAATAAAATCAATCCAGCAGTCAACAGTCACTTAAAGCATAAATGCAAGCCTTAAGCACAATAAAAACATACTGCAAAACAGCTATCGTATAGCACATTAAACAGTAAGTCACAGTGAGCTCAATTACACAACGTTAACAGCAAACGTAAACACAGCTAACTAATAACAAGCGAGAGAAGTAATCAGCTCGCTACAACGAGTCGCTACTCTTTCGAGAGGAATTTCCAAACTGCAGAAACCCGTCCCTTATATAACAGAGCAAGCGAGCGCCCAGAAGCAACATGGTGGACTGTGAACGATCTGGGGGCTACCAGAATATTCCCCCCTCCAAATCCCCGTCAATTGTTGCCAACATTCTCTCCTCTTCGGAGCTCTTCCGTGGCTCTCGCCCACTTGTAACAATATTGTTACGGTCAAAATTGAATAAGTTCGCCTGTAGAGAAGGCATAGTTACAAAATCTTCAAGTCTCAATAACGAATAATGACGTTTATTAACAAGAAAAGACAAATACATAGCTCTGACGTACACAAACAAAACACAGCAGCATCCTACAAATAGAAAATTGGTAAACAACCACAACAGCATCAGAGTGGTCAGATAGAACTTAACACGAAAAGAGAATCTTAGTAGGTATTCACTAAGGTTTCTCCAAACGTATTCAGCTTCCCAGTCTCTTTTTGTATCTGTATCAAACTGCCGACTCACTGTTACACGACTGGCTATTCCGCACACGACTCTATTCTGCTTCCACGATAAACACCAGACTTGTCACATAGTTCAATTCTCAAATCACTAATAGTTTGTGCTCCGTTCAACGATTGCACTTCTCTGTGCTGATCCAATTAATTCGTCTTTGACTCATCATTCTACAGACTTCAACTTGGACTGTCGGTCTTTGATATCTTCCGGAGAATCAATCCTAATTCGCCTTCTAGTGGTTCTATTCGCCTCCTAATGACACTCCTGAAAATTCTGGTAACATCCATTTTGTCGCCAAACTCATAGCCAAGTCACCAAATGCGTGCCTAGCCTAGAAGGTCATTTTTCAGTCATCCTAACAGTATCTAATACAGCTTTCCGTAAAACTGTCTTTGCTGGAATGGTATTAACTGTGCTAGTAAGCAACATTACAGATTATTAATAATATCCTCCATAATAATCTTCTAATATATTTAAATTCCAATACTCAAATACTGATTGTTTTTCATAAATATATGCCATAAAGTTGATAGAAGACATAGGATTGGATTGGACTTAATCAACTGAATTTTTAAGATTCACTGTCAAGCCTTTAATATCAAGCTGCACTGAATAATTTGCTTTAAATCCTAACTGGCCAGAATTGCTGAGTTGAGTTACACTTTTTTAATTAATATATACCCAAGATATCATAGTCATGGATCTGTATTGACTATATCATTATCACAAACATACAAATATGAAGATCATCTGTCTTTTGTATTAGGCGACATTTTAATTCCAATCCTTATTTGTCTTAAAATACACAGACTCAGATAAAATCTTCTTCCATAGTTTTCAAGATAGAAAAAATGTATTGCTCTATTTTAAATAGTTAAGTTTATTGTTTGGAATTTAGATAAAAAAATGTCAAAATTTAGGATTAAAATTGAACGATCATAAAATTACTTCTATTATAGACAATGTTTTGGTGAAGGAAACGGTGTGAACTTTAAGATGATGTAAAACTCATATTTATTCTGTACTATTTTTGGAATTTAATCATGAAAAAAGCTAAAATTTAACTCAATTAATAATAAAATAAATATAAATTAAAATTTTGAAAACAATCCCTCCGATGTTCTTATTTCCGTCCTCCAAAATATGTATGACCAAATTTAGTCGAAAGAAAGTAATCATATTTACATGAACTCACACAAGCATTCAAGCAGACACACACGTGAATTTATATCATTAGAAGAGATAAATAAAAGTTTTAAAAAAAACAAATAGCGCTACGAGTTGCAATGGATTTTAAATATTGTTACAAACCTGTAATTTTGATTCCGTAAATTTGATTGTCATCTGCATTTTCGTCGTCTTTCTATTATTGTATCCGTGTGTAAACAAACGTCATTGTTTTTGTTTACACAAACTACAATGACTGTCCTCTGATTTTCTACAGAGGACAGCTGATTGTGTGTCTTCACAACAATACACACCCACCAATATATAACAAACTAACTCAACAGAGTGAATTTTTGTAACAATATTAAGGAGGAACAATGAAATCGATTTGAGTTTCACTTCAACAATGAAATATATTGTTCCAAAATATAATAAGAATAAACAATATAACTTTTCTATAACAATTAACGAAGCAATAAAATACTTTTTTAAAAGCATTATTCAGGTTTTTTTTTTGAATTTTATAATAATTTAAGTGTAGTTTTTATGATGAAATGCTCTCAACAGTTATCATACAAAAAACACTTACATTTTAATTAATACTGCGAATTGTAATGGGTTTTAAATATTGGGTGAGAATCATTAAAATGATTTGAATTTCCAGTCAACAATGAAATTTAGCATTTAAGGTGATAAGAACAATAAACAATAAAACTTTTCTTTATCAATAAACACAGCAATAGCAGTAAACAAGACAATAGAATATTTTGTTGTAAGTAATATTGTTTATTATAATAATAATTCTCACACAAGAGCAACAAGAAGATGCTGGCTTTATTGTCTATGAAAACGCGTGTTAAATATTCGCAACTCAAGCTACAAAATTTCACAGCGAATTAACTCTACTTAATCAGCTTATTTCAAATAACGGTAAAGCTATAGATTCGCACGGCAGCAAGAGAAAATGCGATATTTCTAATCCAACCACGCGGAGCTCACTTTCCGAACTCAATCAACTGCCCGCCTTTAAGGCAAGTCTTAAATAGCGTCCCACTTAAGAGAGCGGGGCAGCCGTCGAAAGCGCTCGCTGGTACCAAGCACGACCAGAAATTTCTCCAATGTTCTTTAAGAATATGCAGTTATTTCTTAGCTTCTACTACACATTTTAGCGTGTAGTGAAAACCGTTAGCGACCTCATTATGTCGACAACACATCTATATCGCCAAATTGGCAAAGTATGGCCCTCTTCTATCGTTAATTCCCTTAGAACGGTCTTTTCTAGCTGACATGCGATTCCATTACAATTAATTTTATACAATTAAACTATTTACTAAGATTAACAATATTTAATCTAATTTAAACAAAATTCATAACAATATTAAGCAAAAAATATTATCAATGTGAGGATAGTTATTTGAATTTTTAAATAATATAAGAATAATTTTTGGAATTTAATATTCCCAACATTTATCGCCCAAAGAACACTCACATTTCCCTTAACAAAATGGGTTGTAATAAGTTTTAAATATTAAGTATTAACATTTAAAAGGATTAAGTTTCCCTTCAACAATGTAATGTATTGTTTATAGAGATAATAAAAAATATGACTTATACATAACAATAAAATATGCTGTTGAAAGCATTATTCAGTTAAAAAAACTATCGTCATGAGGATAATGTTTTGAATTTTAAAATGAAGCTATTATATGTACCGTATTATTCTCTACAGTTATCACAGAAAAAACGCTTACATTTGGTAAGTTTTAACTAATTATAATTTCAGAAATCTCACACAGAGGCTCAAATTCCTCAATCCAAAAAACATATGCACTCAAGTTTGATCAAACTTCTATCATGTGAAACGTTTATATACACTCCCATGATACATTTTACGTACTCGTATATGCACATATATTCTATATTATTAGTACAGACAGGGACAGAAATTGATTTTCTTCCAATTTCTAAAAAGACTTGATCATTAAAACATTTCATCTTCTCAGAACATGATGTTGTTTTAGGGATGAAGTTTTTAGCGTCAATAAAATTCCGTTGGCGAAATAAAAAATGTTTTTATCTGCACGAGAATCTCAAAATATCAGCTTTTAATAACGCGTTGCCAGTGAATTTACAAAATCTTTGATTAAAAGAATTAATTAATTACTATAGCAAATAAAACCTAGAAAAATGTTCATTTTGAGCACGCGATTATAAGTAATGAAATAAGTAGGAAATGCGATATTTTTTGAACAATGAATGCGAGACAAAGTTTTTTGGATCGTTTGCAATGCTAAAATGACTCATTCAATGAAACGATTAAAATGAATGAAAATGCAATTTAACTCGCACGAGCACGTGGTGTTTTATCGTTTAAGAAATTATGTTCTGACAGGATACACTGAAATATGCAGAGCAGATTTCATTTCAATTAAATTAATAAAATTATATTCAAATCATATAAGAAATCTACAACAAGTTTTCCTTTCCTTATAAATTAAGTATATGTTGCAAAGAGATATTCATCAACTATTTTTAAAGCAAATAATTATTATCAGTGTGAACTATCACGCCGTAACCAACTTTTAATTCACATTTCCCAAAAACCGATTCCGTACATTTCAACAGCCCTTAACAAACAGAAAAGAAAATATAAATGCAATCCCAGTTGAACTATTATAGAGCTTATTTCACATCATGCGAAGGGAAATCTTATGAATTCACCGAGAGAAATTCTAGAATGGGCAAGAAAAAAAATGAACAAAACCATGCAATTCGAAAATAAAATCAGACTTGAATATCGGAAAAAACGAATCTGCTTGTTTTCCCCTCTGAACGAAAAAAATATCTGTTTCGAACGGGGGTTAGAGATACGGAGATTGGATTATTCTACCATATATTTTGCCATTGTTCTAACTCGAGAGAGAGTAAATGCTGCTTCCATTTAAAAAAGGAAAAAAATAAGGCAGACAGTCGAACCCTCATGCACGAAAACGTTAAAATCATAATCATTCGAGTGGAATTACACAGTTGGTTTTAAACAATGATGTTTGTTATACTTTATTTTCGCAGTAGAGGGAATTTTTTGCATTTCGTTTCTCTTGGTATGTGAATGATTTTAAAACATTAAATTATAATGCATACGGGTACTGAATTCAACTGAAATAACTTTTTATTCAAGGCTGATTTGTCGGAGGCATTAAAATTCCGTTTATCAAATCGGAATTTATATACGTCACTGATATTTGAGGTGGTCTTATGAGTTTTTCTATATCGAAGCTTAGATTGATAAAATTGAAGTTTTTAATGACTGAACTGTGGATATACTTGAATGTAAAGATTATGAAATGCATTATAAAGTAGTATATAGGTACATTATGCTTATAGTGTTGTTATTCAAAAAAGGTCTCATGCATATGTATATTCTGATGATAATTAGGTGTATGCCGAAAGTGGCGTTACACCTGTAAAAACCTCATAATTAAATTTTAAAAAAATATATCTGTCAAAGGACTATTCAAAAAAAAACTTTTATATGCCTTGGTATTAGAAGCTAAAATAGCCAAAGAAAAAAGAAGGAGGGGGTAGGAATAAGGCGAGGTGGAAAAAGGGAGTATGAATAAAAAAATTGGAGAAGAAAAGAAGAGCCTGCATAATATTCCACAGTTAGAATATCATTGGAGAATAATTAGTACATAATAACATTTGCCAAAAAAAGGCAATTAATTTTTTAACTGAGAAATAAATTAAAAATTAAAAAGACAAGCAAACCAATAACATAAAAATAAAGAAATGCATATAAGGGCTCAGTCTAAGGTAGAGTCCATTATTAAGAACAAAGGCCTGATAGAGTTCTTTTCGCATTTTTTTCCTTCTTATATTCACTCTATACTGTTCACTTTTAGTGTTTCTTGACAAATTGGGATACATTATTATTCAATTTAGAAAATCCCATTTTCATTATGATGTAAGAAATCCAAGATACTTTGAACTTTTAAATTCCATTTATTATTTGACAGAATTCGAAAAATCTTTAGTTGAGGATTAATATATTTTCTCAAATGTTGAAGACAAAGACAATGGAAAATGTAGTGTGAAATACATGCGTATATTTGTTTTGTTTTAATTTATGATCAAAATATTGTATTCTATCAGTCAGATTCGTATAAATGTTTGAAGTCGAAACTGAATAAATTTAAATTTTGCATTTTTGGTTTTAGCTTATATCATTTCACCATCTCAGATATAATGATTTGAGATCAAAATTAGACTTCAATATAAAACCTATCATGTGTAATCGATCAACCCAATATACACTTAAAAAGCATATATTTAATTTAAAGCTTCACAAAGTATTCATAGGAATTCCTTAATACATAATCTGTTCTTATTTTCTTGTTTAATATATTTTATATCTACTCATCTTAAGGGCCCAAAATTGTCAGAATTTTTAAAGTTCAAAAATGTTCTTTTATTTCATTTAAAAAAATTGGAGGCAGAGTTAATGGTACTTACATATTAGACCGTTGCCACCAACGGTAGCCTACAGTTTTGAAACTCCTTGGCGACGGATTCAAATTTGGCGATAAACCGTAGACGTCAACGAAACCAACAAAATAGCACACGACAGTAGAGGATTGAATAGTTTTTTTAAAAAAATAATGGCGGTTTTTTGCCATTATTGGTGGTTTAGCAACTCATTGCCGAGGACTTCAAATTTCTTGATAAAGATCGATGGTCTAACACGTAAGTACCTAATTAATTTTGTTAATTTGCCTAAAGATCAAATTAATGATATACATTTTACGATTTCTTAAAATTTCAAATAAAAAAACAAGGAATTTCGACTATTATAAAGTATTATATGCTCTGGTAAGAACAACATATTTTAATATTCAGTAGAGATTCTCTATTTTGGAATTTTTAAACTTAAAATGGATCTTTTTGTTTTATAGAAACAGAGATATTCTCTAGATATCAATACTTTATTTCTAACTTTATAACCGTTATTTCGTATCTATGATGAAAGAAATTCGTAACTGTGAAAAATATTTGATTGTTGATGAGAATTTGCTTTGAACAACCACAAAAATTTAAATTATCATTCTATTAGTAATCATTTATTCTATATAATTGCACTAAATAATTCAATCGTTTATTCTTGTGTCAAATTGGAACCTTGGTGAGGAGACTATTTAATTTTATAATTTCATATAACTAATTATGAGTTTGAAACATAATTAGTGAAGATTATTGAAGTCCTTAATTGAAAATAGTTGATGATGTATCTTTTTAACAAAATAGGATTTCTCTGTTTAATATTTTCTACATACTTATTTTTTCAGATTAGTATCAGAGATATGTTAATTTAACTTACTGCATGTTTGCCTATATTTTCTATTAGAAATGTAGATAAGATTCACCATTTGTAATTATTTAAATAATTATTTCGATTGTCATCTTTATAACTTACCTTTTGCATTCTAAGACCTAAATAGCCAATAAAACAATAAAAAGTAACAATTCATGAAAAGCAGGTGAAAATACATCAACTATTAGAAGAGATAACGCATTATGAAGTAGAATAAATAAGACTATAAAGCATCGGAATTGTTTTGTCTGCATAGTTAAGTTACACATCAAAATGCGAAACTCCATGTTTTCTCTTTTTAATATAGAATCAACTAACCTGGGATTTTCGCTGTTTCTTTTGGGCACCAAA
Organism: Argiope argentata; assembly: GCA_026289955.1. Classification (NCBI taxonomy): domain Eukaryota; kingdom Metazoa; phylum Arthropoda; class Arachnida; order Araneae; family Araneidae; genus Argiope; species Argiope argentata. The sequence goes on along the minus strand of JAOUZG010005453.1, from coordinate 91,374 downwards.
AGAAATTATGCTTCTTTTTTCTGTTCCCATCGTTTCTTTTATCATCTCCTTGGGGTACCACCTTCTGAAGGATTGTTCCAAAATCGAATTATCCGCAAATCCCGTCTCATTTCAAGGAGCTTGATGACTTTATTAAATCGGATAAAAGCACAGTCGCGCCTTAGCAATCCTTCTTTTTCTACCCCGTATGTTTATAAATCAAATAATCAAGATTTCTTTCCTGGTTGATTTTTCTGTTGATTTTTTTTTACTTTTGTACCAATTATGCAAACCATGTTGGCTATGCATGGTGATCCTTTTAGAGTTGATATAGTATCCTTGGATACATTTAAGTTACATTTGTGCCACAATACTCGGGAATTCAAGTGCTTAAATAATCTCGTTTCTGCCAATCATTTGGTGTTGCAATCCTTTGGAAGCAAAGAGATCTTTTGGCTACTTAGATCTGCATTTTTTTAGTGTTAGAGTTTTTGTTAAAATTTGCTGTGATAAGTAATTCTTAAAAATTGATTGTTTTCACACGGTTAATATAATAAGTGTGAGGATAATTATTTGAATTTTTGAGCAATATAAGAATAGTTTTCGGTATGTAATATTCTGAACAGTTATTGCACAAAAAACTCACATTTCTTTTAACACTATGGGTTGAAATACGTTTTAAGTATTAAGTGCTAGCAATTGAAATGATTGAGTCTTACTTCAACAATGTAATGTATTATTTAAAGCGGTAATAAAAAATATAAATTTTATATAACAATAAACACAGCAATGAAATATGTTGTTGTAAGCATTATTCAGCTAAAAACTATTATTGTCATGACGATAATTTTTTTGAATTTTATAATGATGCAAGTATGTTATTTCTACTGTAATATTTTCTACAATTATCACAGAAGAAACGCTTACATTTTGGTAAGTTTTAACAAATTAAAATTTCTGAAATATCTCTCAGTGGTTCGAATTTCTCACTCTCAAAAATATATGCACGTAAGTTTGATCAAACTTCTATCCTGTAGAACGCTTATATAAGCGAACATTCAAAAACATTTTACGTACTCGTATATGCACATATTCTCTATATTATTAGTACAGACAAAGATAGAAATTGATTTTCTTCCAATTTCTAGAAAAGACTTGATTATTAAAGCATTTTATCATCTCAGAACATGATGTTGTTTTGGTGATGAGGTTTTTTGGCGTCAACAAAAATCCGTTGGCGAAAAATAAAAATTTCATTATCTGCAAGAGCATCTAAAAAATCAGCTTTTAATTTACAAAAGCTCTGATTTAAAAAATAAGTTAATGACTACAGCAAATAAAACCTAGAAAAATGTCATTTAGAGCATGTGATTATATGAAATGAAATAAATAGGAAATGTGATATTTTTAAATCATAAATACAAGGCAAAGTTTTTTGGATCGTTTCCAATACTAAAGTGACTAATTTAATGAAGCAATTAAAATGAATAAAAAAATAATTTAATTTGCATGAGCACATGGTGCTTGGTCTTTCAAGAAATTATGTTCTGACATTATACATTTAAATATGCATGGCAGATTTCATTTTAATTTAAATTCAAAAATATATCCAAATTAAATCAGAGAACTTCAAACTACAACACGCTTTTCTTTTCCTTTTAAATTCAGGATAAGTTGCAAAGAGATATTCAACAACTATTTTTAAGCAAATAATTATTATCAATATATCCAACTATAACACCGTAACCAACATTTAATTCACATTTCCCAAAAACCGATTCCGTACATTTTAACAGTCCTTGACATACAGAAAAGAAAATATAAATGCAATCCCAGTTGAACTATTATAGAGGTTATTTCACATCATGCGAAGGGAAATCTTATGAATTCACTGAGAGAAATTCTAGAATGGGCAAGAAAAAAAATGAGCAAAACCATGCAATTCGAAAATAAAATCAGACTTGAATATCGAACAGAACGAATCTGCTTGGTTTCCTCTCTGAACGAAAAAAAAATCTGTTTCGAACGGGGGTTAGAAATACGGAGATTGGATTATTCTACCATATATTTTGCCATTGTTCTAACTCGCGACCGAGTAAATGCTGCTTCCATTTAAAGAAGGAAAAAAATAAGGCAGACAGTCGAACCCTCATGCACGAAAACGTTAAAATCATAATCATTCGAGTGGAATTACACAGTTGGTTTTAAACAATGATGTTTGTTATACTTTATTTTCGCAGTAGAGGGAATTTTTTGCATTTCGTTTCTCTTGCTATGTGAATGATTTTAAAACATTAAATTATAATGCATACGGGTACTGATTTCAACCGAAATAACTTTCTATTCAAGGCTGATATGTCGGAAGCATTAAAATTCCGTTTATCAAATGGGAATTTCTATACGTCACTGATATTTGAGGTGGTTTTATGAGTTTTTCTATATCGAAGGATAGATTGACATTATTGAAGCATCGAATGAGGGAACTGTAGATATACTTGGATGTAAAGATTATGAAATGCATTATAAGGCAGTAAATATGCTCATTATTCTAATTGTGTTGATGTTCAAAAATAGATCTCATACATATGGGTATTCCGATAATAATTTGGTGAGTGTCGAAAGTGGTGTTACACCGGTAAAAAGCTCATAATTAAAATTTAAAATATATAATTTAAATAGCTGCAAAAGGGCTTTCTATTCAGAAAACACTTTTATATTCTTTTGTATTAGAAGCTGAAATGGCCAAAGAAAAAAAAGGGAGGGGGAAGAAATAAGCCTAGGGGGAAAAAAGGTGCAATCATAAAAAGAAAAAGTGGAGAAGAAAAGTAGAGTCAGCATAATATCCCACTGCTACAGTATCATTGGAGAATAATTAGTAAATAATGCAATTTACCAAAGATAGGCAATTTAAATTTTTGAAACAGAAAAATTAAATTAAAAATTTTAAAAAATAGCAAAGAGAAATGTATAAATAAATAAAAGAAAAAATAAGTAAATAAATGAAAACATAAATAAACGAAAAATAAAGAAATACATGCAATTGCTCAGTCTGAGATAGAGTCTATGATCAGGAAGAAAGGCCTGATAGAGTTCTTTTTGCATTTTTTTCCTTATTTGCACTATATATTGTTCATTTCCAGCACTTCTTGACAAACTAGGAGAAATTATAATTCAATTTGGAAAATCTTATTTTCATTATGATATAAGAAATCCAAGATATTTTGAGCTTTTAAATTTCATTTATTATGTGACAGAATTAGCAAAATCTTTACTTGAGGATTAATAAATTTTCTCAAATGTTGAAGACAGGGACAATGGAAAAAGTAGTGTGGAATGCATTTGTTTTGTTTTCATTTATGGTCAAAATATTGTATTCTATCAGTCAGATTCGTATAAATGTTTCAAGTCGAAACTGAATAAATTTAATTTTTACATTTTTGGTTTTAGCTTATACCATTTCACCATATCACTTATAATTATTTGAGATCAAAATAAGACTTCATTATAAAGCCTATCATGTGTGATCGATCAAACCAATATAAATTTAATCAGCATATATTTAATTTAAAGTTTCACAAAGTATGCATAGGAATTCCTTTATACATAATCTGTTCTTATTTTCTTGTTTATTGTTTAATATATTTTATATCTACTCATCTTAAGGGCCCAAAAATGTCAGAATTTTTTTAAGTTTAATAATGTTCTTTTATTTCATTTAAAAAAATTGGAGGCAGAGTTAATGGTACTTACATATTAGACCGTTGCCGCCAACGGTAGCCAACAGTTTTGTAAGTCATTGGAGACGGATTCAAATTTGGCGATAAACCATCGACGTCAACAAAACCAACAAAATGGCGGACGACAATTGAGTATTGAACAGTTTTTTAAATAATGGTGGGTTTTTTTGCCTTATTGGTGGTTTAGCAACTCATTGGAGAGGACTTCAAATTTCGCGATAAAGATCTATAGTCTAATACGTAAGTACCTAATTAATTTTGGTTAATTTGCCTAAAGATCAAATTAATGATAAACACTTTACGATTTCTTAAAATTTCAAATAAAAAAACAAGGAATTTCGACTATTATAAAGTATTATATGCTTTGGTAAGAACAACATGTTTTAATATTCAGTAAAATTTCTCTATTTTGGAATTTTTAAACTTAAAATGGATATTATTGTTTTATAGAAACAGAGATATTCTCTAGATATCAATACTTTTTCCAAACTTTATAACCGTTATTTCGTAACCATGATGAAAGAAATTCGTAATTATGAAAAAGGTTTAATTGTTGATACTAATTTGTTATTGAACATTCACAAAAATTTAAATTATCATTCTATTAGTAACCATTTATATGGCACTATACAATTCAATCGTTTATTTTTGTGCCAAATTGGAGTACGTTGGTAAGGAGACTATTTAATTTTATAATTTTATATAACTAACTATGAATTTGAAACATAATTAGTGAAGATTATTGAAGTCCTTAATTGAAAATAGTTGATGATGTATCTTTTTGACAAAATAAAAGTTTTCTCTGTTTAATAGTTTCTACGTATTTGTTCTTTCAGATTTTAACTTTCTGCATGCGGACCTATATTTTCTATTAGAAATGCAGATATGATGCACCATTTGTAATTATTTAAATAACTATTCCGATTATCAATTTTACGAGTTAACTTTTGCATTCTAAGACCTAAATGGCCCATAAAACAATAAAAAGTAACAATTCATGGAAAGGAGGTGAAAATACATCAACTATTAGAAGAGACAACGCATGATGAAGTTTAATGCATAAGACTATAAAGCATCGGAATTGTTTTTTCTGTATAGTTAAGTTACACATCAAAATGCGAAATTCCATGTTTTCTCATTTTAATATAGAATCAACTAACCTGGGATTTTCGTTGTTTCGTTAGGGTACCAAAAGAAATTATGCTTCTTTTTTCTGTTTCCATCGTTTCTTTTATCATCTCCTTGGGGGTACCACCTTCTGAAGGATTGTTCCAAAATCGAATTATCCGCAAATCCCGTCTCATTTCAAGGAGCTTGATGACTTTAGTATATTGGATAAAAGCACACTTGCGCCTTACGATTCTTCTTTTCCCACCCTGTCTGTTTATAAACCAAATAATCAAGATTTCTTTTCAGGTTGATTTTTCTGTTGATTTGTTTTACTTTTGTACCGGTTATTCAAACCATGTTGGCTATGTATGGTGATCCTTTTAGGGTTAATATAGTATCTTTGGATACTTTTAAGTTACATTTGTGCCACATACTCCGGAATTCAAGTGCAGAAATAATCTCGTTTCTGCCAATCATTTGGTGTTGCAATTCTTTGGAAGAAATGAGAGCTTTGGGCTATTTAGATCTCCATTTTTTAATGTTCAAGTTTTTGTTAAAATTTACTGTGATAAGTAATTCTTAAAAATTGACAGAAGGATTGTTCCAAAGAAGGATTGTTCCCAGTTATGTTTAACAATGTATTTCTCGATTTACCTGTTGTCAAAGGTAGTTATTTTTAAAATTAATTTCAACTTTATTCTGATCATGTGAGAACATGATGTTGTTTTGGTAAGAAGGTTTTGATGTCTCCGAAATTTACAGACAAAAAATATCTTTACCTGCTTTTAACAGTATTGCATTATTATTATATATGCTTCTTTGACAGCAAACGCGTTTTCAAAAGATTTCCTTGCTTTTACTAGTGTTGCTTTATTATTTCGTATGCTTCTTTGAAAGCAGATGCGTTTTTAAAAGGTAGTCGTAAAACAGTTACATCATAGCTGTTTTTTCATCCCTAAAACGTTTTAGTTCTAAGCGTGTGTTGGTGTGTGTGTGTGTGTGTGTGTGTGTGTGTGTGTGTGTGTGTGTGTGTTATAGATTGATGGAGATCGATAGAGAAACCTCGGGATTGTTTCAAACTGGTTTAAATTGGTTAATGACTTAAATTAAATAAGATAAATAATTATTGAAAAATAAAAATGTTCTCACATGATAACTTGAAATTTACGATCGATGATTTCGTTATATTTATTTTCATATATTTTTAACTAAAAAAATATGAATAATTTGTAACAGGTTCAACTTGTATATAGATAGACGCTGAACAGTACTTTTGTAATCCTAAAAAAATGTGATCCCCGAAATTGCTGAACCCTAAAATATTTTAAGTCATAAGTTTAACAACACGTTACTACACTGATTTAATCACTTATTTATTTGTTTTACATTTAAAATTTATGTCCAACAAAAATATATAAGAAAGTAATTTATTAGGGATTTAATTCTTCAATTAATAAAATTAAAAATGCTGGGCTTTTGTTTGCTTCATAGAGAGAAAGACAAAGCTTTCTGAACGGTTGCAGTTGGGATCGGACGTCATTTTTTCCCTACGCATGCGTATACGTACTAGAAGGTTGAAGAGATTAACTGTTGATAAGCATAATTTGTAGATAAATAAAAAAATAAGTGTCATAATTTATTTTAGTTACTTTATTTTAGTTACTTTTTATTAAATAATTATTTATTAATTATTAATTATTATTGAATATTTATAAAATAATTATTAAATAAAAATTAATGATTGAAAATGTGATAGAGAGAGAGAGAGAGGAAGGATGTGGACTAATAGTAGGAATAGAAAAAAATGGAGTGATTTTGCATGGCGCCATCTCTTGATTCGAAACCGAACTGCTCACATATGAAATATTATAAACTTCTTCAATTTAATTTTTATTGAATTAATATTTTACAAAAAATGATTACATCAAATTTCATCCACCGCAAGTTTAAAAAATGAAATTGAAACTGAGTGGATGAATAAACAGTCTTTTATTAATGACTGAAAATATGCACAATATATATTATATATATAGGGAGAGTGTGAACTAATAGTAAGAATTGAAAAATGTTAGTAGTTAGTAATAATTGAAAATAATTGAGTAGTTTCTTTAAAATACCTTGCCTTTTTATTAGAAGTTAGAACTGTAATAGTTTATGAATATCCATTCGAATGGGCACAAAACATGAATACATGCAGAGAGTCAGAAAGGTTGCTAAATACCTCTGACCTTTCATGGTAGAGTCTACGCACATCAACAGCCCCCATTTCATATCAGCTTCACATGCCCCTTAACCTCACAGATCCTCCACCAGCTTGAACAGTTCCTTTTAGGCAAGATAAATTCAAAGATTCATGGAGTTTTCTCCACATCCGTATACAGCCATCCACCCGATGCACTTGGAAATGTGACTCCTTAAAGCATACAATGGTTTTCTAATAATTAAGAATCCAATGGAGGTGATGGCGATGGCAGGATGCTTTGGGTGGATTCACAGCTTTGTGCTGCTTAATCACCAATGGTAAATGAGATGATTTGTGGCTGCGAAAGCCCATATCCGTTAGGTTACGTTACATAGTATGCACACTGAAATTTATTGAAGAGCCTGCATTCGAATCCACAAGAATTTGATTAAGTGTTGAACTTCCATCTCGTGTAACGATTCTTTTCAAGCGTAGACAATCCCGTTCTGTCAAGGTCTTTACAAGCCACACTGCTGTCGGAGATTTGAATTATTTAAGGAAATCTGTTATTCGCGGTACATCCTAAAAATGTAGGAAATGGCTAAAATTCAAATTTTATCTCTACTTCAGAAATGCTGTGCTCTCTCTCTCTCGTGCGTCATCGATTAGTCACAGTTAAAAAATTGCTTAAATTTTGATAACTTGCAATTATAACAGTAAGAATAGATGTAATAGCCTCCTCAGACATCTGTTGTCTTATATGTGCACTGTTGACAGCATCGCGTTAAGCTGATTGGTTGAACACCTTCATTATTTGCATTCGACCTGCTATACCACTTTTTCTGGCTCTTCAATGTAATAAGAATTAATTTTGTTTGACAGAATGTATTGGAATATTTTATGAAACTATGAATTCAATTTATTCTGATTTCTTCTGAAGACCAGTTTTGGTCTCAAATCCTTATAACTGATATGGTAAAAAATACAAGCCAAAAACAAAGCTATGATACAGAAATTGTTTCCTCACTTCAGACATTTATACGTTTTAACTTGAATTTGGCATATAAAACACGATATTTTGATCATCAATGAAATTAAAAGAACATCTTTTACCTTTTATTTAACGTCCTTTGTGCAAGAATGATGTACCTATTTATTGCCCTATGATGCATCTCAAAATCTTCTCATCCAAGTGTATCTGTAGTTCACTCATACATTAATGTTTCAATTCAGCAACCAATCCGGGCTTTGACATGGAAAAATTCATAAACCAGACTCAAATAACAGTGGCGTATAAAATTTCCGCTTGATAAACACAATTTCAATGCTTCCATCAATTTTGCCTTGAATAAAGAGTTATTTTAGTTAAAATCAATATCCATATGCATTAAAATGTAATGTTTAAACATACTCTTATGCCCAGAGAAATAAAAGATAAAAAGCCCTTCTACTGCAAAAATAAATTATAACAAACATAATTGTTTAAAATCAACTGTGTAATTCCACTCGAAAGATTATGATTTTAACGTTTTCGTGCATGAGGGTTCGACTCCCCACTCTTTTTACCCCCTTTCTTTAAATGGAAGCAGCATTTACTCGGTCACGAGTTAGAACAAGGGCAAGGGATATGGCAGAATAATTCTATCTCTGTATCTGAACCCCGGTTCGGAGATTTTATTTACTTGGAGAGGAAACGAAGCAGATATATTCTTTCCGATTTCAAGTCTGATTTTATTTTCCGCACGGATGAGCATGGTATATTTTTTTCTCTTCGGGCATTCCAGAATTTCCCTTAGAATATTCATATCATTTCCCTTCACATGATCTGAAATAAGCTCTATAATAGTTCAGCCGGCATTGCATTCATGCTCGCTTTTCTGTAGGCTCAAGATGGTACAGGGTGTCCAAAAAGTTCCCGTATTGATTTGTGAATTTATTTTACAAAAACAATAAGTTTAAAAAGAATTATTTTTATGCCAATGATAAAAAGCACTATAAACATAACTAAGGAAAAAACACTGAACTTGCATTTATAATAAATGTTCAAAATGTCCACCCCTTTCTCGGAGACAAAGCTGAACTCGTTTGCGCATGTTTTTCGAAACGCGTTTTAACATGCTAGGAGTGATTTCTTGTATCCTTTGGGTAATTGCGATTTTCAAATCATCTATTGTTTGAGGATCACCTTCATAAACTTTGTCCTTTAAATATCCTCACAGAAAAAAGTCCGGGATGGTCAGATCAGGGGATCGAGATGGCCAAAGATTTTTTGAGAGAAGTCGATCGCCGGAAAAAGCTTCAAGCATGTCTATGGTTTCATTACTCGTATGACAAAATTTAATATACTTGAAAAAATATCATGGACAATGATTTTTTTTATTTGGAGTACGGGAACTTTTTGGACACCCGGTATAATATTGATATTTTGTAGAAAGATATTTAAAAAAATTTAAGCGCATAATAGTTACATGTTCTAATAATAGTTATTTCTTTAAAAATATTTTTTTGTATTTTTCTTAGAAATGTAGTCAAGAAGAACCTATAAGACCTACGTAAGAACCTATTTGACTACATATATATACTTTTAATATTAAAATACATTAATAATGAAATTTTTTAGAGAAATTGACCGATATAATGAATTTATATCTCTTTCTATACTAATTAAAAGGAATATACGTGTATGTGGGAGAACCTGAATTGTATCTGATAATCTGTGCATGTTGGCTCTCTACAACAGAGAATCAAACATGCCACATGTATATATTGGAGAGTCAAGCATTGGTCCTTCGAAGAGAGATTTCTGAAATTTTAATTAATTAAAAACTGAAGGAAAATAAGTTTTAATAAATGTAATAAATGTTTTTTGTGATAACTGCATGTAATATTGCAGCACAAAAATTTCAATTACAACATTTTAAAATTCAAAAACATGTTCTTACAACAATAATAATATTTTTGTAGAATAATGCTTATAACAACATATTTTATTTCTGTGTTTATTTATTATAACAGTTATATTTTTATTGTTTTTATCTTTTTAAACAGTATATTTCATTATTGAATGGAAACTCAAATCCTTTTCATTGTTCTTACATAATATTTAAAGCGAGTTATAACGCATAATGCTATGTATTTCTTCATTTTTTCATCTCTTCTTGTAATAAAAATAAACGCTAATGTGATTGTTTGTATAGGCGTGTTTCTGCTCGTATTTTTCGAGTTAGAGTTACAAACTTTGCAATTCATATTTTGGAGGGGGAAAAAGAATTAATATATTAATTAATAAAAAAATTAAGTAAAATTCTTTCGCCTTTCCAGGATAACTTCTGAAATTATTACAGTGTAAGCAAAATTTTTACATCGCCTTAAAGTTCAAACAGTTCCAAATTTCAAAAAATATTTTTTTCAATGGTAAGTGCTTATTTTATGGTCGTGCAAATTATTCCTAAATTTTGAGAATTTAATTATTTAATTGAATTTCCAACAATAAATTTCTTTCATTGTAAAACCGAAAGAAGAGGGATTCTATTTATATCTGTGCAGTCTAAAAACGAATAAAAAGTGGAATTATAATGCTACAAAATTCAAAAGCTAGATTATCCTCATTTTAATACCATTCTAATGTCAGACATCCGTTCTCGATTGGATTGCATAGGGTTGACAGAATATTAACTGAAAAATAATTAGAATTCAACTATTTTAATATCTGACAACTTGAAGATATAATGGATCGAAAATGATATTGAAAAAGTGTAAATGAAATCAAATATAGTTAATATCTCAAGCAAACGACATGGTCAACAATCTATTGGGTTGTTCGGAAAGTAGGTTCGTTTTTTTTTCCCGACAAAGGATTTAATTGTATTTTTTATCTTAACTTCACACTTAAGCCTCATAATCATAATTAATTTTAATAGGTGATATAGCAAGACTTGTGTGTGAAAAAGTTCCAATTGATTTTACGCAGTAGTTTTTGATAGAAACTCTTTTAAATATGGAGAGCAATATGCAGCATTTTCGTCATATTTTACTTTTTTACAATCGAAAAGGTAAATATATAGTTCAAGACAGAAAGAAATTAACCGATGTGTATGGAGAAGGTGTGTTGAAAATACGTCAGTGGCAGAACTGGTTTGCAAAATTTCGATCCAGCAGTTTTGATGTCGAAGATGCCCCACGTTCCGGAAGGCCGGTTGAAGCTGATAAAGATACTGATAAAGTGGATGCAAACCGGCGAATAATAACACGTGAGATCAGCGAGAGGTTAAATTTATCGAATTCAACTATTTATGACCACCTGAAAGGTCTGGGTTTAACCTCGAAGTTCGATATAGGAGTTCCCCATCTCCTCACGGAGAGAAATTTGTGTCGTTCGCGTTGACGTCTGTGATTCGCTCCTCAAACGTCATAAAAATTATCCACTCCACCATACTCTCCAGATCTGGTCCCTTCGTATTATTATTTGTTCCGGCCACTGCAAATTTTTTTGGACGGTAAAACCTTTGCGTCAAATGAAGATGTCAAAAATCACTTGGATCAGTTTTTTGTCAGCAAAGACCAAAAAATTTTATGAGCGTGGAATCATGCTTCTACTTGAAAGATGGAAAAGGGTGTTGAATCAGAATGGTCAATATATGCGCGCGCGCGCTATTTTAACTTAATATCTTCCTATTTTAGTTTATCTTACGAATTAAACTTTTTTTAGTTATGACATTTCTTGAAGTAAAATATGATAATCCCCAAAAATTTAGATGGAAGAGTAACACCATTTTCTTCAAAAATTAGAATTAAAATAATGGGATATTACAAGGAGTGGTCAATATAGTTGGGCAAATAGTTAGCCCCCTCACAGAAAAAGTCAATTGCTTGAACCAGATAATGACCCTTGAGAATGTCTTCAGGCTGGATTGTTATTTTATTTTTATTCCTTTTTACTTTTATTTATTTGGTATTTTTACTAGTTTGATAATATATATATACAGGAAAAAGTAAATATATACATTGACTTACTCTAAGGTTGAGTCCACTATCATATAATCATACATTACATATATTTAACTATTAAAAGATTTCCTCTAACTCATGAAAAAATTTCTCAGACAAAATATGATATTGCAGGCATTCTGATGATGATTATAATGTGCCAAAAGTGACATTAAAATAGTGAAAAGTTCATAATTAAAATCTTAAAAATCAAATTTTATCAGTTGGCAACGGAAAAATCATTCAAATCAAATCTTTCATACGCGTATATATTAGATGCAAAGGAAGCTAAAGACAGTTAAATAAAATATAAAGGCCGAAACAATAAAGAAAGAAAATAGCTAATATGAAATGAAAAAGTGGAGAAGGTCTTGATGGCTCAAGCAAAAGAGACTACATAACATTCAATAGTAACAATTTCCTTGAAACTTAATTAGTATATAATAAAATTCAAGGAAAATACATAATTTAAGCTGTGAAAAACAAAAAATAAAAGGATTTAGTTTAGTTATATTAAAATAAAAGGATTAGTTATATAAACACTAGGGCTATTTTGGAACGGGCCTCGTAATTTTTTACCATGGTCAAATGACGAGAACGACACCTGGGATAGCAATCCTTTTACAAACTTCCACACCACACCAGCTGGATGCCGTTTGGCATGATGGATTTAAGCGCAGCAGACCCACTTACACGGCGGTACTCCAGTGGAATCAGTTCTAGAACCTAAAACGACCCGAATTTAAAGTGACTTCACCATAAGGCCAAATAAAAAGAAAGTAACTAAAGTTAAACTAAGTTAAAGAAAATAGAATAACATAAATAAATGAATGAAAAATATTAAAAATGAATATATACATTGACTCAGTTTAAAGTAGAGTTAATGATCATTCATTACATTCATTTAACTAATGAAAAAAATTTTATTAAGGCATAAAAAGAGTTACCAAACAAAATTTTTGTTTTCTCGTCCCTTCCATTTAGTTTCATTTTACCGTTCAATTGTCATCTAAATGAAAAAGAAAATCCCTTTCCTATACGTAATTTACAGAACAATAATCCTTTAGCAAATAATAAGTAAATATATCTGATGAATAATAGAAACTAAAAGAAAGATTGAAGAGGAAATTGTTCTAATATTTTTCCCCTTCTTTCTTCCAGATACTCAACTATATGAACTTATACCAAAGAGAAACAGAAAACTAAAAAAAAGGGGCAGCAGATTTCCCAAGGGCTTAACATCGATACTTACTCTTCAGAATATTCCCAAGTGTTTAGAGCCGTAAAGCTACTCAAAGAATTGAAACACTTTAGTTCTTTCAGCACTTTTATTCGGCTCTTAGCATGCATTTTTAAGCACTGCATCAGTCAAGTGATCTCGTAAGTTTTATATTTATAACCGCTATTTCGTTCAAATCGAAGAGAAACACAAAACATTTTTATTCTCTGCATTTTATTTCTCAAATCATCAGACAAATGAATTAGACTTTCAAAAAGTTAGATGTTAAACAATAGCTGAACATTTCATGTAAAAATTACATGAAAGAAAGTTTTGAATAATTTATTTAGATGAAGATTTATACATGTTCAAATTATATTTCTGTTATACGAAGATTAAATTAATAATTAAAATTCTATGTACTTCCTTAGGAGACAGTTAACAGCACAACTATGCACCAAGAGCACAACAAGGCAACTTAACTCTTTGATTACTGAACCGGCCTAACCGGCCATGTAAATTCTATCCTGTCAGGCCTTTTCCTGTTTCAAACGATGAAAGCAGGATGTAAAACAAGTTACCATCAGGGATTTTGTCTCTTTACGCCTTGCAACTTTCTTTTGAAACAGAACGCTGCAATCTTTCGCTTAGACCGGATGAGTAGTGAAAGGGTTAAAACAAGAATTTACTTAAACATTTTTATCAATAATCCTAACATGAATGGTCTCCCCAAAATCTTTTCTCACACTCAGTAATAAAGATATTTCTATATTTTCCATCTGTGAAACTGGATTACAATAGTTACGAAATATTAACCTTAAGCGTGAATTTAACATTTTAATTAGGTATATTGTGACATTCTTGGTGATTAATCCCTGCAATGAGATTAATATTATCCGAAAATCGAATTTGATCAATTGAACAGATTCATACAAAACTATGATATGAAACTACACTTATAGTAACACAATCCCATACCAATATTGATATATTTAAGTAACTGCATATTTTAATTATCGCGTTTACATGTTTCTGAGAGTACAGACCGACAGACAGTCAAACTCTTGTTGTATTTTGCTCATAATATCCTGTGCACGCTTTAGATGTTAAATCTGTAAATTGAATTTGATTTGTCCAGCTGTCTTTAGTTTTGTAGTTAGCTCGTTAATTTATATTCAGAGAGCCGGACAGACAGACTTCCCAGGAGCGGATTTTGCTCAAAAATCAATTGAAGTCTACAAATTTGGTATAAGACATATTTCATTCAACTAAATCAAAGCCCCTTTGAGTGTTTTTTTTGGGGGGTGGACAGACGGGCATTTTTCAAAAATGCATTTTATAAATTCAGGTATATATAT
>JAOUZG010005453.1:21252-41803 GCA_026289955.1 Argiope argentata | reverse complement strand
CGCTCTTTATTTGTGTTTGTAATAAAGTGAGAGTTGATTTATTGCAGAAGTGGAAGCGAATTCTTCTCTGTCTCTATCCTTAATTCTTGAAAAATCTTAGCTTTGAATAGGTCTCATGTTATATTTGATAGAAGATTGATGCCAACTGAAACATATGCAGCGATAATATTGTAATTGAAAAAATTTCCAATTGATACATTTATTAATGTGTGTTTACAGTAAAAAAAGAGAAATTGGAAAATTACTGATTTTTACTTATTCTTATTTCACATTGAAGTAGATCAATTTAATATATTAAAATAGAATTCCCTTTTTTAAAATCAAATCTTAAAAATGCTTATTTATTTGATTTGAATTTCTAGCAAACGTGTTTTTAATTGATATAAATAGACATCGTAGTAAAAAAACATTATAGCGTAAAAACTATTTAAACTGTTTCCACTAACATAATCTGCTTGAACCCTATATTTTATTTGTATATAAATTTATATTTCATTTTTTTCTTTATCAAAATATAGAGGGCGAAAGTATTTTAGTCCTTAAAAAAATAAACATCAAGGTTTTAATCAATATTCACATTTTAAATTTATTGGATGCTGCTATAGTACTTTTAAAAATTATGTTTTCTCATCTTTCTATTCACATAGAAATTAAATAAGTGCACACAAAAGTTACATATACTGATCTATATGCATACAATGCAATCTCTCTATGCACATGTAAATTGAACAAATTACTCTCTGCGCACACATTACTGGCACTCTATACACACATTACCAATCTCTTCTCACATAAATTGCATATACCGTTCTATGTGCATATTCTACCTTCTTTATGTGGAAATTGTATTCAGCTAGATAAACTATATTAGACTAGTTTTTTTACTGTTAAAATATGGTCATTGTATAAAATTTGTAATTATTTCATTTACTGTTTTTTATTATAAATTGCATATACTGTTCTACGTGCATACTCTACATTCTTCATGTGAAAATTAAATTCAGCTAGATAATCTATATTAGGTCACTCTTTTTATTGTTATAATATTGTCAATGTATAAAATTTGCAATTATATTATCTTTAAATTTGGTTTTGAGAATTTTAGCTTTAGTGTGAAAAAGAAATTTTTTGAGAAAGGTATTGACTCTTACTTTTCGCCTAATCAGGGTTAAAAATAAAGACATCTATCCCAAAATAAATCTGAATTCAATTAAAAACTTAATATTAATGCTATTCAACTCAATTCATTTGCTTTTGGTGTCTTAAGCATAAATCATTAATCAAATTGTAACTACCAACACTTTTAGTGAGGCTATCAGATAAAATTTTAATGTTGTTTAAAGAATGTAATTGTATTTATACTGCATGAAAATGTAAAAATTGTAATTGTATTTATATTTCATGAAAATTTGAAAATTGAAATGACATTTATTTTGCATGAAAATGTAATGCAAAATTTGTAATTGTATTTATTTTTCATGAAAATTTGAAAACTGAAATTACATTTATATTGCATGAAAATATAAAGTAAAAATTTTATTGTATTTGTATTATATGAAATTTTTTTAATTTTAAATTATATTTGTATTGCATAAAAATGTAAAAAATTATAATTGTATATGCATTGCATGAAAAATATGAAAAATTGCAATCGTATTTATTTTGTATTGAAAATTAAAAAATATATATATATGGAAATGCCAAGGGAAATATTGTATGGAAATGCCAAGATTATAATGGTAGTTATATTATAAAATTTAATTTCTACTTGAAAAACAATTTAATATTTAAAATTCAATCTTAGCCCAAACAAAATATTTTGATTATTTTCAAATTCTCTTTCAGTCACAAAGCATCTCGCATTTATTTATCTCATAATTTTATCTAGCATTCGAGAAAATGAATGATTAAATTCTTCTACTAACTATTTAGACCATTTAAGTAAGTAGGAAATATTAACTATGAATCATGAGACTGAACATTATCTGGGGATCTTCCCTAAAATATTATCGAGATGACTTTATTATACATAATAATACTTAAGGACCCAAATATCGTTCAGTTTCAGCCCAGTAGTCATTCTTTAAGTTTATATGATAAGTGATTCGGGAACAGTATTATTACCATCGAAACCAGATGTTATTCATTAATCTTTTCCTATATTATAACATAAAATCGTAAAATTGCTGTTAATATCTTAAAAGGTTATATACAGAACTTGTATAACCTTTAACTTGAACTTGTTATAAATAACAATCCATCTAAAAGCAAGTTTGAGGTTGATGATCACATTAATTTATAATTTATAATGAAACTAAATTTCAAGAATAAATTACGAAAAAGAATAGATATCAATTTAAAGAAGAAAAATATATTTAATATATTTATAGAAACGGAATCCCCCCCCAACAAACACACCAGACATTAGTTACTGGTTTTATTTCGTCAACTGTTCTTTCACATAAAAAATTCAGGACCTTTGCCTATATCAGCGTCAATCACCACTTTCTCACCACAAATAAATTTTAAAAGTAGTATCAAGAACACTGCTTAGCAACTAAATATTATCTGCAGAGAAATACTGTGACACAGCTTCTCAGCCATTACCACTTTGTCGATTTCGTATTCCTTGTTTCATATAAATCTCTCGATTTTTGGGCACATTATAAATTATCTCTCTCTTACGGCTATTTTCATATTTCATAAAATATCCAAAATTAAACCATTGACCAATCCACAAACTTGACAACTGCAATGCTTCATTTTTTTAAAAAAATATTTTAAAATACTATGTAACTTTGTTGTAGTAAGATCAATAGCTGTTCTTCAAAGACTGCTCATAAAAAATTAAATTGAATTTGAATTTTATAATTTATGGTAAACTAAAATAATATCTCAGTTGAAATACAGACACAAAGAAATTGAAATACCCCAACAATTTCAAGGGAAAATTTGACTACTAATTGCATGTGCTGATTTAATCAATGCTTTAAGTAATATTTCGGTAATATGTATTTCAAATAAATTAAATCATATTTCTATTGGGGATTTCATTCTAACACAAAGTGAAAACAATATGGCTTTCTCCATTTTATTGAGAGAAAAATTGATTTTTGCAAGCTTTTCTTTTTTTTATTGCGCATGCGTATTATTAACCCTCAATATCCTCCTTTAACATGGTTTAAAGGGGAGAAAATTGGTGAAAAATAAAGACGTTAACAATAAAATTTTTAATGCTTTTCAACTCAAAAATGTACGATTAGTCCAAACCCATATGGCCAGTAAGCATGAAAAAGAAAAAAATATATTTTTTAATACCCTTTTCTCCAATATGTTCTTTCAATATAATATTTTTTTCCAAAAATGTTATCAAAGAACTTGATTGGATAAAAATATCTTTTACAACAGTATTCCATACAACAAAAATAATCTGGTGCAGATAATGTTATACATACTTTGTAAAGCAGAGATATTTGAATACTATTTCCTTAAGGATATAAAATTTCTCTTTTTATTTCAGCTTTAAGATTCGTTCCATTGCACATAGAAGTTATCTTTTCAAGCTAAAAATCGTTTTTTATTTCTAAAATTAAAATTACAATAAAAACTTATTCGGTTTTATCATTTCATTTTGTTTTAATGTGTTAAAATATTTTTTTTCATTTTCTACTTAATAATGAATATTTTTTGATTCCCATTTTACATTACTTTTCACTATCCATTTTCCCATTATTATATTTTTGAAATATTGTTTAGATAGTTGATTAAAAATCCGAATAACAGCTCTTAGCATCTGTATGTCTTTCAGATAAAGACCCGAGGACATATCCTTTCAAATGCAATTCCTCTCTTTACATCAGCATTATTGGTTATTTTTGAGCAATATAATCATGTCATTTTAAATTACTCGAATTTTAATGATGTTTTTATATTTAAGAAGAAAAAAAATTCTTTGATATTTTTCTGAAACAAATCTTATAATTAATAATCGCATTACTCCTGATGACGAAAAATCGAGTTCTTTTTTATTTACTCGCAGCAAAATCTTCTCGAATAAGATGGAAAAATGATCAAACTGTATGAAAATATTTATACAACAGATCATACACATTTTTTGCAACTTTTTCTATACGTTACTTTAAAATACTTATTAAGTTCAAAAAATTCATGTATATTTAGATCTAAATGCATAATATTCTACTATTAATACATTCATACCAGTTTTTGATGGGTTTTCGGAGGTGAGGTAATTTCCGCTTTTGGGGTTATTAGAAAAGGGCAAAGATGGTTTTCACATTTGGCGACAAAATGCTACAACATAGCATTAATTTCCACCAAGTACCCGACTGTCGATATATCGACACATACGTATTCTGAGAGTCACATGATTGTTTCAAACTTCTTTAAATTTATTAATAACTTACATTAATTAAGACAAGCAATTTCTTAAAAATAATAACGTTTTCAAATTATAACATGAGGTTTGAAATAGATTTTTTTTGTATAAATTGGAATGGCAATCTTGTATTCCAATCTAGCTTTAAAATGTTGAACTGTTTCCCTATATATGATTCCGAATGCGTATCTGTACACAAATGGCGAAACTAAAGAAGAAATGCACCTTATAAACTGGGTCATTCATAATTCAAAACATAAGTAAACAACCCAAATTCTTAAAAATATATAAAATATAAATGAATAATTTTTTTATAAATAAATAGATATGATAAATTTTATCCTCAGCTTAGTCTCTTTGCACATTTTTTTAAAGTTAAATGTTCAAAAATATTCTAGAAAAGTTTTAAGTTTCATTACAATCATTAAGCTTACACATTGGAGTAATGTTACTAAATTCTTAACGCCCATTAAAATAAATATATAAAAAATTGTTTTTTTAAATATATTTGATATCCTAAAACATATAATCTTATCCCAAATACATAACACAAAAATTTTATTGAAAGGAAACGATATTTATAGCCGAAATGGAAAGAAAAGAACATCTTAGTTCTTTTTACACCAACGTAAACTGCAAAATTTTGCGTTATAATAACACCGCATACGTTGTTCATCTAAGTATGCTTAACGTTCAAATTCAAATTATTGATGTAGTTTACAGCTCAGTCTTGCCTCCGACACGAAAAAACATCAGTAATATATTGAAATTCCCATTTGAAAAACGGAGTTTTTAATGCTTCTATCAAATCAACCAAGAATAAAAAGTTATTTAAGTTGAATATCAATATCCATATGCAGTGCAACTTATGTTTTAAAACCGCTCGCATTCCCAAAGGAATGAAAAACAAAAATGCCTTCTACTGCGAAAATAAACTATAACAAACGGCATTGTTAGAAACCAACTGTGTAATTCCACTCGAATGATTATGATTTTAACGTTTTCGTGCATGAGGGTTCGACTCTCGTTCCTATTTTTTTCTTTATTTAAGTGGAAGCAGCATTTACTCGGTCGCGAGTTAGAACAAGGGCAAGGGATATGGCAGAATAATCCTATCTTCGTATCTGAACCCCCTTTCGGAGATTTTATTCGCTCCGAGAGGAAACGAAGCAGATATATTCTTTCCGATATTCAAGTCTGATTTTATTTTCCGCACGGATGGGCTTAGTATACATTTTTTTTCTTAGTGTGTTCCAGAATTTTTCTCTGCAATTTCGAATCGTTTCTCTTTCCAGGACCAGCGATCATCTCAGAACAATTGAATTGAAATCTTACTTAAATCTGTTTTTTGCCTACTGAGAACGGTAATAACGCATCAAACTGACTTTGTATCCAAATAAAACTCATAATATATAAATACTTAATTGCTAAATGTTTTGAAAACAGTTATTTGCGTTAAAATCAATCTGTTATTCTTTTATTTTCAATATGATTCCTTCTATAAACGTATGTCTGTTTGCATGTATGCATGTTTGCAACGTATGTCTGTTGATGTCTTTTGAACCAAATTTTTTTTCTACCTCTAACTAAAGCGACGCATATATATGCTTTAAAAATTGAAAATATACAATTTAAAAAAAATATTTTTAATGGGATTTTTTTTCAGGTTAATTCGAGAAAATTACAACTCAATTACAATCATCACACCATCTTATAAATGAAAACTTTATTTTTTCAATTATATCATTCTTTTAGATGTATAAGTGTTCTACAATTTTAATTACTAGACTAATTAAAAAATATTTTAATTATTTTAATATTTTAGAAACTGGAATCGTTTTAGTTGTTAATGCAGATTTTTTCAACCCCTCATATTTTCCCATTTTTGATAATCTACGTTCTAAAATTCAATTAATATTTAATTTTTAAGTAAATTTCTGTATAAAGCAAGCATTTCAAAAAAATTACAAGTTTGTAGAACATATAAACAAAGCTTAATTTCGTATTGAAGAAAATTTAAAATATATTTATAAAATTCTTTTTTAAATACCATTTCTTTTTCTTATAAATAGATATATATTGATACTGACAAAATAAATACAGAAATGTATAGCTCCATTAACAAAACAGTGTAGATCTTCCAAAATAATATAAATAATTTGTCTATCTAAATTTGAGGTTCTAAAATACGGGAAAATTTACCGTACAGTTAATACGGGAAAAATTACAGCAATTGACTTAATAGATCAATTACAATCACCACATTATTTTATAAACCAAAACTTTATTTTTCAGTTATATCATTCTGTTAGTTGAATAAGTTTTCTACAATTTTAATTATCAGAATAACTAAATGATCTTTGAAATATTATAATATTTTAGAAACTGGAATCATTTTAGTTGTTAATGCAGATTTTTTCAACCCCTCATATTTTCCCATTTTTGACAATCCACGTTCTAAAATTCAATTAATTTTTAATTTTTAAGTAAATTTCAGTATAAAGCAAGCATTTCAAAAAAATTACAAGTTTGTAGAATATATAAACAAGGCTTATTTTCGTATTGAAGAAAATGAAAAAAAAACATAAAATTCCTTTTTAAATAATATTACTTTTTTATGATATGAATGGATATATATTGATGCAGACAAAATAAATGCATAAATGTATAGCTCTATTAACAAAACAGTCTACATCTTCTAAAATAATATAAATTATTTGTCTATCTAAATTTGAAGTTCTCAAATTTATTTAATAATGCTACTTATATCAATTTACATAAAATATTTAACTAATATTTTATACCAATTAATCGCGAGGAACCTATTGTACTCAAAAGAGGTTAGTAAAAAATTTGTAAAAAGACCAATATTTTCAATAAAATGTTTTAGTCAAATTTGTTAGTCTAATCGTTGCCTAATAGCTTAATTCTAGATTGTTAATAAGGCTTCAAATGAATTAAATAATCGTATTTTATGTAACTTAAAATAATAAATGTATTGCTAGAAAATTATTTTAATCAATTACCTATTAATAATTACTTTGTTATATTCTTATATTATAATCATACCATTTAATAACAATTTAATTAAACTTGATTTAAAAATTTTTAATTTTAATGAACTTTTGTAGCTTATTTAGAAATACTTAACTAATCCAGAGCATTTTTCAATCGTAATTATTTTCCAATTAAAGCTATTTTTGATGATGGTACTTTGAATATGTTAGATTTGTCCATTAAAAGATCACTTCAAGGAAAGAGGATCCCTTGAATGAATGATTTACTTTCTATTAGCAGTTGAAAAGGTTTCAAATCTTCTGAAATATTTGCATTTAAAGATACGCGAAATGATTCGTAGAAAATCGCGAATTTTAATCAGAGAGGATTACATCTTTAGTGATTGAAATTTTTGTGTTCCAAGAATATATCACTAACTAAATTTATAGGATTTATTTACAACAATCTAGGTTGTGCATGTTTTTCAATTTATTTATTGAAGCAATGTGAAATACTATTTTTACTTCATTTAAAGAAATTATTTTTCCAATGAAAATTTTGTGTCTATTTGTAGCATTTTAAAGAGTTACTATCTGTCCTCTATTGGAATACAAAGATTTCACACAGTTATAAATTTAGACTTAAAACAATGCCTTCAAAAAAGAGATTTTTTGTAACATAATTACATTTTTTTCTTGTTAATAGATATGATATACAATAAAATATATTACCTAAATTGGTTTAAAATTTTTTAGATATAAATATATTAAATGTGTCCGCCTTCTAAATCAGCCTACAAATGATTCATCTTATTCTCAATAATATTACATTTTAACTGTGTATCTTGACATAAAATACAAAAACCGATTTAATCAATTAATTTCGATTTGTTTTAGTTAAGGCTGAGCGATTAAGTATAGTTAACTTTCAGAGAGCAAACATGACATTGTGAGGTTCACATTATAAGGTTTAATACGAGTTAACGCTTCAAACAAGTTTAATGAAGGAGCAAACATGCTATTTCTCCAATTGCAATTAACTGCGCAACTAATAAAAAGGTTTCCATTAACACGTTTAAAAATATTGCATCGTTAAAATTACGTTTCTGCTTCTTTTCATTCTGTTTGCTTTTTATTTTTTATTTCAAAGGGGTGTTGGATTTTCCTCATAAATACCTTACTCTAAAATATAAATCCTATTACAAATAATTTTTAAAGTATAACAAAAAATAATAATGAATAAAGTACCAGAAGAAAAATGTTATTCTTTTCTTCTTACTTCCTGATACTCAATTCTTCGAATTCATTCCAAAAGGAGAACAAAAAAAGAAGAAAAAGATTTCCCAAGTACTGAACATCGGTATTTACTCTCCAGAATATATACCAAGTGCTTACAGCCGCTGAGCTACTCAAAGAGTCGAAATATTTTAGTTCTTTCACCACTTTTACTCGGCTCTTAACATACATTTCTGAGGACTGGAAAAGTGAAGTGATATTGTAAGATTTTATTTATAAATGCTGTTTCCTGTATTTTTCGGAAAATACACAAAAAAAAACACTTTTTTTTTCTTTCATATAATTTTTGGCAAAGGAATCAAAATTTTTCAAACTTAAGGTGAAAAGTAATGTCTGCAAATTATATTTAAAATATTATTTTAAATTATTGCAAAATTTTAAATGTTATTTCATATGAAAATTTATGCATGGTTTAATTAAATTGCATTGCGCTTCAATGAATATAATTAATTTTAAATATTTCTTTTAAAAACACTGACTAATAGGTATTCTAGAATTTAAGCTTCGGAATAAATCTATCCGAATTTTGATAATAATGTAAAGTCAATTTTTTATAATAATGTAATATAGTGTTGCAAACCTGTAATTTTGCTTCCTATCATGAATTGTGTTATCGTAAGAAAGACCGATTTACTATCAGTCCTGTTGCGTGCTGAACGGGTGCTTTGCGACAAACCTAGCGACCATTTGAAGATTTTGGCGACAAAATGGAAATTGCTGAAAACTTCGAGAATTTTCATGATTCTTCCAATATGTGAAAACTTATGAATGCTTTAATTAAATTGCATTACTCTTACATAAATATAAGTAATTTTAAATATTTCTTTTTAAAGCAATGACAACTAGGTATTCTATAATTTAATTTTCGGAATAAATCTATTCAATTCAATCAATTTTTGATAATAATGTAATTTAGTGTTAAAAACCTGTAATTTGGCTTCCAATCACGAATTGCGTTATCGTAAGAAAGCCCGATTTACGATCAGTCCTGTTGCGTGCTGAGCGGGTGCCGCGTCAATTATCAGTGAGCTTGGCGACAAACTTAGCAATTATTTAAAGATCTGGCGACTTTGGCGATAAAATGAAAATAGCTGAAAACTTTGAGAATTGTCATGATTCGTCCAATAGAAACCAAGATGAGCCCTGATTGGCGAAGAAAGCTCTCGGCCTGCCTTCTGGGAGCTATAAAAGCCGGAAAATTTAAAATGCGATGGAAGAAATTGAATTGAAGGAGATTTGAAATGATCCGGAAACGGAGTTCGCAAATAAAGAGTAGCCGATTTGATAAAGAAACAACGGCGTAATAGTCCGACGGAGAGAGAGCATGCTGCGGTGCTCAAACGAATGCTAAACTGAATTGATGTGTGTCGAACCCTGCTCTCTGTGCTGTACTGTAGATTGTTTCGGCTCTACATATTTGTCGTTTGTGTAATCGTCGGCTTTGTGTTGGTGTTTCCTTTTAAATAAACGTCGTCGTTGTTTTCTATTCAGGACTGCTCGTTGTGTCCACACAACATACACTCACTATAGAAACGTATTCGTACAGAAACGTAATTCTTCGTAACAAAAGTTACATACAAAGATCTGTTAGAACTTGAATGGGATCATCTTGAATGGTTGTATGGTTACTCAATCAGCAAGCCTCATTAACAAATCATGATGTTTATTAACAAGAAGACAGGAATATGCAGTCGAGACTAACACAAGCAATACACAGCAGCATTTAGAATACACACAGCAACCCCCAAGTAGTATATAATATAAATAAACGTAAATAACAGCACACAAAAGTGGCCAGGCAGAATTCAACAAGGAAAAAGCATCTATGAAGCTATTCATTAAAGTCTCTAAATGTCTGCTATTCTCCACTGTCTAAACGTTTTATCTGTACTCAACTGCCGATTAACTTCTACACAAATGTCTACTTAGCACACGATTTGATGTTGTTCGAATACTCGATGCATGGCCCAATTTTTAATTCACTGATCACTTGGGCTCCATTCAAGGCTTTCTTTTCGCTGAACCAATCCAACTAATGCGTCGATGACTCACTATACAACCGACTTCAACTTGGACAACCAACCTTTTATATATTTCGGAGATTAGCAGAGAAGATTCTCGAAGAATCAATCAGAATTCATCTCCTTCTGGTCATAAAATCATCTGATGATTGCCAAATCTAGTGTTCATGGATCTCTCATCCTGTCAGCATCCAATAGATCTGCCTGTAAAACTATCTTTCCTACGATGGAATCAACTGTGCTAAACAACACTACTTTATAACAACACTAATTTTATAGCTCTAGATTCACAACAATATCCTCTATAATAATCTTCTAAAATAATACTTTTAAATTTTAGCTTTTGAATACATTTTTTTTCCAAAAATAAATGACAAACCGTCTTTGGAAGCGATAGGGTTGCGTTGGATTAATTGATTGCAATGGAATCAATTTAAAGACATAATTATTTATTTAAAACCATTATGACCAAAACTCCTGACACTAATGATATCTCTAGTCAATATAGACCTATGACATTTATAATTTGATAATTTTTAAAGGAATAAATTATCGAAATTCCAGAAAATATGCACAAAGTTTAAATTTGAACATTAAAATAATGTTTTAATATTTTTAATAATGTTAACTTTAAGATGTTTAAAATTCACTTTCTTTCTGTAATATTTCCGAAAGTTATTCAAGAAAAAAGCAATAAAATTGCTTAATTTTTAATATATGAGTTGAAATTTTATAAAAATAATTCCGAAGCATCCGTTCCTACCCTCTGCAAGGTATTTAAAGTTTTATAACTTTAGATCGAAATGAAGATAGTGGACAAAAACACACGCACTCATAAAAACAATAACGCATACAAAAGCACTTTCATTATTAGAAGTGATAAATAGAAGAAAACAATTCATGAGAAATACATGCACTAAGAGTTGCAATAAGTTTTAAATATAAAAGAAGAATATGATATTGAATTGTGTTTCACTTCAACAATGCAATATATAGTTCAAAAAGATAATAACAATAAATAATGCAACTTTTCTATAGCATTAAGCATAGCAGTGAAATATGTTGTTGCATGTATTGTTCAGCAAAAAAACTATTATCATTGTCAGGATAATTTTTTTCGAATTTTAAGATGATGCAGATTAAATTTTTATGTTATAATATTCTCTAAAATTCACACAAAATACCTTTCTAACACACACAAAACCTTTACATATCACTTAACACAATGGATATTAAATTCTAAGCAATAACAATTAAAATTATTGAGTTTCCCTTCAACAATAGAATATAATGTTTGAAGCGAAAAGAGTAATCTTTACTTATAATAAAGCACAATGTGTGTGTGTGTGTCTGTTGGCGATGTACAGGCCAGACCGTTCGACCAACAGCTACCAAATTTGGTATATGTATACCTTGGGTGCCAGGAATATGCACCTCGGAGCCCTTTTTTGATTTTTTAATTAAAACTTTAATTAATTAAAAAATAGGCCAAATTTTAAAGTTTTTTCGCTATAACTTCTGAAAATATTATATCACAAAATTGATTTTTGCATCACGTTAAAGCTAAAAAAAGTAGCTTTTCAATGCTACTAATGTTTTAACCTACGAATTAAAACTCTATTTTTAATGAATTTCTAAACATTTAATTTAATCATTTTTTTCAACCATTTATTTCGCAAAATAAATAAATAAATAAATAAAATTTTATTTTCTCGAGGATCTAAAAAAAATCAGCTTTTAATAAAATGCTGCCATCACATTTTCAGAAGCTCTGATTTAAAAAAAAGTTAATTACTACCAAAAATAAAACAGAAAAATACAATTTTCATCACATGATTATATGAAACGAAACAAATAGGATATGTAATATTTTTTAAACAATAAATGCAAGAGAAAATCTTTCTTGATCGTTTGCAATGTCATAATTAACAATTCCATTAAAGAATTAAAGTAAATAAAAATACAAAGTAAAAATATATTACAAAAGTGCGACAGTTAAAACTGAAAAATAATTTTTAGAAAAGAACCAAACGATAATCTTCTGAAAGCGAGATTATTTAAAAGCAAGAAATCTTAAACGAACTTTGAAAATGACGTCATTTCAAAGAAACGACGAACAAAAAGCAATTGATAATCAGTAGTAGTAAAATATTTTTGCATTCTGTTTTTTTTTTAATTTTTAAAACAATAAGACATGTTTTGAATTGTTACTTTTACTTCTGTGAAGAACATATTTTGTGCAAATCAAAGAATTCGCCTTCGTGATTGTAATTTACCTCCGCATTTTAATGAATCATGCGAAATAAAAACGCAACTGCTTTCAACGAAGCATACGTAATATTAAAGCTATACTGGTAAAAGCAGGTCAGCTATTTGAAAATGCATCTTATTTCAAACAAGCATACGTAATAATTAATAATGCAAAATTTGTAAAAGCATATAAAACTATTTTTACCCGCATATTTAGGAGACATCAAAACTTTCTACCAAAACAATATCGTGTTCTCAAATGAGAAAAAAATAATTCAACTATCATTCCAAATGAAACATATAAGAATGTCATTTTCGGCACGTGTCTGTATAAAATGAAACATGAAATTTTTGGAAAATAAATGGATGGAAACGTTTTCTATGATATTTTACTATACATATATTACTAATCCAATTAAACAATTTTATTTAAGGCAAATATGGCTTAACATCTACAAGGCATCTTCTGTAATCGGAGCCTACCATCTAATTTCTTAATTTTTTTGGGTGAGACATAAATCTCTTAACAAATGGTCTAATTGAAATATATAAATAGTAGACTGAGGGGGGAAATGCCGATGAATTAAATTTTTACATACATCATCTGCTCTGTGAATCATATTTAACAAAATATTCTTGAGACAATAAGTCCTTAAAATAAAAAAAACCGGTACTCCAATGAAATAAATCAATCAGCTTTGATGATCGATCTATGAAAATTTCAATATAAATATTTGATAAAAACTGGCGATTTTTGATCACGTTATCAAGATATCAAAGAAGCCAATCAGAGTTACTCTAGAATAATTGGTCTAGATTATGAAAATGATGATTGTTCTAAACTTGCAATATTCAGAACTGAATAAATCAGCCAGATTTGAAGAAAATAGAAATGCTTATTTTTTCATTTAGAAGTTGAAATATTAATAATATTTTACAAATATGAATCTATAAGACCAAAAGAATTTAAACCATAATTTTTTTATATATGTTTATAAACATAAAAAGAATGTTATTATTGAGAGCATTTATATACATCTAAAAATAAAATTTAAAACTGAAGGTTTAAATTAATCTGTGAAACTTTTGCTGAATAATTCCTTGAGATCTTATAATTTATAAAAAAGAATTATAATGTTTTAATTTTTGAATTGAACATAAAACTTCAATGTCGGACTACTATGCTTTCAGTTCTTAGTTTTATTTAAAGTTAAGCTTAAATTGAGTAAAAATTTCTTTATATGAAGTGCACTTCAATCATTTCCACTTTAATTTAAAACTGAATTTTACGTGCACTGATAGAAAATCAGAGAGAGATGCCGAGTTCAAAGATAGGACTGCTTAAAACCTATATAATAGTATAAGTGGATTACATGATGATCGAAATTCGAAGCTTAAAATTATTTTGCTGGAAAACTTATGAAACCAAGTTATATAAAAAAATTGATTTAACCCTTTAGTTGGCATTAATATTGGCGAACCGACTGGTCGCCAAAGGCGGCTAGTAAACAATATAACTTTTCTGTAACAATAAACACAGCAATGAAATAGGTTGTTATAATATTCATCAAAAAGTATTTATCAATGGAAGGATATTATTTGAATTTTAGAATGATGTAAGTATAATTTTTTTGTTTTAATATTATCAACTTTTATCACACACAAAAAAAACTCACATTTCACTTAGCACTATGGATTGTAATGAATTTTAAACATTAAGTAATAAAATTTAAATTATTGTTTTTCACTTCAACAGTGAAATGTATTGTTTAAAGTGATAATAACAAAAAGAAACTTTTCTTTACCAATGAACAAAGCAATGAAATGTTTTTGTAAATTTTATTCAGCAAAAAATTGTTACCATTATGAGGATTTTTTCTATGAATTCTATGATGTTTATAATGATGTAAGTGTAATTTTTATGCTGTAATATTCAATACCATTATCACAGAAGAAACGCTTACATTTAACTTGGATGTCATCTAATTAAAATTTCAGTTCTCTCAGGTACACATTTCTCTCTCACAAAAATATATACACGCAAGTTTCGTAAATCTTTTATTTTTTGGAACGCCAATATGTACGAACAATCAGATACATTTTACGCACTCGCACATAGACATAATTTCCATATTATAAGCAAAAACAAACATGCAGATTAATTATCTTTCAGTTTCTAGAAAATATATAATTAGTAATACATTTTTAATATTCTGTCCCTATAAAATCGGATATATTATTAAGAAAGAAGCGACAATCTATTTTTAAAGTAAATAATTATCATGAGAACCTCTAATTACTATTCACCAACCAATTTTTAATTTTCTTTCAACACGACATCTATATCATATTTTGTAACAGCCCTTAACATGCAGAAAACGAAAAACAAATGCAATTAGAAACGAACTATTATAGAGTTCATTTCTGATCACGTGAGGAGAACTTTATGAATTCATTCAGAGGAATTCTGCATAGCACAAGGAAAATGAAATAAGATATGTACCAAGCCCATTCGTGCGGAAAACCAAATCAGACTTAAATACCAGAAAGGATGTATTTGCTTCGTTTCCTCTCCGAGCGAATAAAATTTCCTCCAAACGGGAGTTCAGATACAGAGATTGGATTATTCTGCCGTATATTTTGCCATTGTTCTAACTCGTGAGAGAGTAAATTCTACTTCCACTTAAAGGAAGAAAAAATAAGGCAGAGAGTCTAACCCTCATGCACGAAAACGTTAAAATCATAATCATTCACGTGGAATTACAGAGTTTGTTTCAAACAATGATGTTTGTTACAGTTTATTTTCACAGTAGAAGGTGGTTTTTGTCCTTTATTTCTCACGACATGCTAGTGATTTTAAAACATTAAATTATAATTCGTAGGGATATTGATTTTAAATAAAAAATAACTTTTTAAGGATGATTTGATGAAAGCATTAAAATTCTGTTTGTTAATCCATTCGCTGCCAACCACGAATATACTCGTGGTTGGCAGAATGTCACTCATTGCCAGCACAAATATACTCGTGATAGTTTCAATATATTATAACGTACAACTTGTCAAACTTGCAAACTTTTTATGGCCACAAACATAAATATACATGATTAAAAACTTGAAAAAAATCTACAAATAAATTGTTTTTACAAAAAAAAATTTTTATTTAGCACATTCACTGCCAGGCCTAAACTGAATGAGGTTATTCCCATTGCCAAACACGAGTATATTCGTGTTTTATTTTTATACATGTAAATGATTATTTATGATAAAATACGTATATTTATTTATAAATAATAAAATCTAATCTAATCTAAAGTTTTTTTATTCAGAAAACTTTAGATTAGATTAGATTTTTACCTTGAAAATTAAATGATCCACTATTCGAAAGGAATTTAAAAATTTAGGAAGATAAATGGGGCAGATGAAGTTCGAGGGTTAGAACTCGTGATGCTAGGGTCGATGCTGTGGTTATATTACAGCCGAGTAATATAACCGCATTACAAAAGTATACTTGAGTATCGTAGATGTTATCTGGTTACGAAACTAGCGCCACAACACTCCATCACTAGTGAGTCGGTGGAGAGATGAATGATTATCAAGTGCCAAGCATATGACGAGGGTATGAGCGCGTTGGCAGGTGAATGTGTGATTTGCTGCATCAAGAGAGTCTAACAGATTGTTTTGTTGCTGTGTCAAGTGAATCTAATAGCTTTGTTTGATTTCTGCGTCAAACGAGCCTCAAAGCTTTTTGCTGCGGGTAGATGACACCACGACAGTTGCATGAGGTTGATTTCCAGGTCATAAATTTGACATGTTAAGGCCGAGGTACAAACTTTCGACTCTGGGATTTGTAGCCGAGTAATGTAACCACAATACAAATGTTTACTTGAATGTCGTATATGTTATCTGGCTTATGAAGCTAGTACCACATATATCCAGACTAATTTCTTTCTCGTTGATTGAACATAGTCAAATATTAAAATGTCTCCCAAGTAAATTTGAAATAACTTCAAAACTGGGTCTTCATTCGATTCATTCACTCAACTCATTTACTTACGGAATTTCAATCGTAAAATGAAAATTAGTTAATGAAAGAATAATTACCGATGATTTGATGATTCTGCTATGAAAAATTCTTATATTATTTACATAATGTAATTTTATATTTATTGAATTATTATGTGAAAATTGTAATTGCATATGTATTGTAAAATAAAATTGACATTCACTAAACAATTTATTTATTAAAATTCAATATTAGTACAAAAAATATTTAGGTCATTTTCAAATATCTCTTACGCTCATAAAACGTCTCATATTAATTGATCTCATCATTTTGTCCAACGTTCGAGAAAATGAATGAGTAAATTCTTCTACTAACCATTTTCCCCATTTAAGTAAGTAGGAAATATTAACTATGAATCATGAGGTTGAACATTATCTGGGCATTTTCCCTAAAATATTACCAAGACGACTTTACTATACATAATAATATTAAATCTACCGATCACCATTCAGTTTCAGCCTAGTAGTCATTCTTTAAATTTATATGATAAGTAATTCGAAGACAGTATTATTACCATCGAAACCAGATGTTATTTATTAATCATTTCCTATATTATAACAGGAAGTTGTAAAACTGCTCTTTTGATTTTAAAGGGCATTACAAAATATTTTGAACTCATTATAAATAAATTAATTCATTTGAAAGCCTGTTTACAAATAATAATAATGTTATTTTATATTTTATAATTAAACTATATTTCAAGAATAAATTACAAAAGAGAAAATATATTAGCTTTAACTACAAGGAAGATATATTTAATATATTTATGCATTTAAAGAAACGAAAAAAAAACAGATCTTTGTTACTGTTCCGATTTTACCGATTGTTCTTTCATGAGAAAACTCAGGGCTTCCACATATGCTGTTTAGATCACTTGTATCATATGCCACCCCAATTTTCAAAAGCACTACTTCAACATATATTCTCTGCAGAGAAATTCCATGACAGAGCTCTTCAACCAATATTACTTAGAAATTATATTTCATATGAAATCTGTAGATCTCCAAGAATATCATAAACAAATGTCTTATTTAGGCTAAATTAATATTTCTTGAAATAACCTTTAATAAAGAATTGACAAGGTCCTCAGTTTTAACAACTGGGCTGATTTTGCCAGTTTTCAGATAGAATGTGTTATGCTTTTCTATTCAAATTTTATTTAAAATACTATTTTATTTTGTTGTAGTAATTTGTAATACATCAAAGTTTTTTTTACAAAATGCTGTTATTACTGTCGAAATGAAAGGCCAACAATTGTTCTTCAAAGACAAGAAATAAGAAATCAATTTTAATCTCAATTTCATATTTTATGAATAACTAAAGTAATATCTATGGTTAGTTAAAGCTTACAAAATTTAGTCAAGATTATCTAAAATTTAGACACAATACAATTTAAATAATTCATTTTTAAGGGAAAAATTTGACTAATGATTGCCAATATTGATTCATTCAAGGATTTAGTTAATACTCCACTAGAATTTAAAATTTCAAATCTTCAATAAAATAAATCATTTTTATTAGGAATTTAATTCTTTCCCAAATAAAGAAGAATGTGTCTTCTTTTTATTCAGTGAAAAATTATTCCTCGGTATAGTACATTTTAGCTTTTTATTTTTTATATTGAACTATTATTAGCGTATTAGCAACGCTCAGCCTTATTATATGACTTGAGGGAAGAAATTGTTAAAAATATACATTGAAAATAAAATTTCAAATGCATTTAAACAACTAAAAAAAATTTTAAATTCCAAAAATTCTCGGATAAATAAGTAAAATCATGAAACAAACAAAGAAAATCCAAATTTTTTAATACTGTTTTCTCCAATTCATACTTTCAGTAATTTTAATATTTTTACATGAAAATTTTTTCAATAATCTTGTTTGGATAAAAATATCTTTTTTTTTCTATATCCCATACAACAAAATAAACTGGCTCATAAAAATGTTATAGAATTTTTACAAAATTTGAATATTTCCTTGGATGCTATTTTTAGGGAGCTATTTTCTAGGATGTAAAATTTACCTTTTTATTCACAACTTTAAGCTTCATTCCAAAGCAAATAAAGATCTTTTCAAACTAAAAGCCGCTTTCCCCCAAAATAAAATTGTAATAAAAATTTATTCTGTTTAATCTTTTAATTTTGTTTCAATGAATTAAAATAATTTTTCGAGCATTTTTCTTAATATTTTTTTACTTCCTTGTTGTCATTTTGATTTCATTTTGACATTCATTTTCTTATTTTTTTGGTAACATTGTTTAGATAGTTCATTAAAGAACTCCATTAACAGCTCGTGACGTATGTTTTTCATATAAAAACCAGAGGACATCTCTTTTGAAATGCAAATCTTCTTTTGACGTCAGCATTTTTGACTTTTTTTTGCAATATAATCATGCCATTTTAAGGACCGTTTTGCTCGAATTTTAATGATGTCTTTCTATTTATTAAAGAAAAAAAACAGGTGTGGATTTTTTTCTTTGACATTCTTTTGCAACAGATCTTATAATTAACTGTCACATTACTCGTTGTAATGAATATTCGAGATATTGTTTGTTTATACGCATCAACAAGTTCGCGACTAAAAGAAGAAAAAGAGGCAAAAATAAATGATAAAAAGGCATTCCACAGATGATACACGTTTTTTAAATTACATTTATATTTTTATTACAATTTTAATTTTAAACTAATATTATTTTCTATAAATTAAGATTTATTAAGAATCAAATGCATGATACTTTGGACTGTTAAAATATTAATGTTATTTAATATGCTTAAAATCATTTTCACCCTATTAATGTCACGTTAAAACGTAGTTAAATGTGTTGTGAAAACGCATTGATAATCAGTATGGAGAATATTATCAACGAACGCTATTTGCAATTTTGATTGAGGAATGTCCATATTATCTTATTTAACAGGATATTCTTCACACTTAAAAAATATTTTGAACTAGGGGTCTTGGGGCACAGCTGAAAAATCTTTGCATTTATGACAAAATTAAAAATATTACATATTGTCCAAATTAGTTTTCTCGACAAAGCTATGAAAATACATTTTTAAAGATGAAGAAAGCGTGTCCAAACAGTCTACTAAATAAAAATTAAGAAATTCTGGTGCAACACGGATCTATTTTTATTCAAAACACATTTGTATTCTTATTGTTTATTTGGTAATTGCATTCTGTAATTCGCAATAAAGTGCCAAATAATGTAAATTGAAATTACGTCCATAAATGTTCTATTGCGAACAACACATGAAAACACATATGCATACACATGGAAAGAGTGAAAACTTGAAACTTTAACACATACACATGGAAAGAGTGAGAACTCGAAACTTCAACACATACACATGGAAAGAGAGAAAACTTGAAACCTTAACACATGGAAAGAGTGAGAACTTGAAACTTTAATACATACACATGTAAAGAGTGAAAACTTGAAACTTTTACACATGGAAAGAGTGAGAACTTGAAACTTTTACACATGGAAAGAGTGAGAACTTGAAACTTTTACACATGGAAAGAGTGA
>JAOUZG010005453.1:4427-21242 GCA_026289955.1 Argiope argentata | reverse complement strand
ACATGGAAAGAGTGAGAACTTGAAACTTTTACACATGGAAAGAGTGAAAACTTGAAACTTTAACGCATACACATGGAAAGAGTAACAATCGAGGATTCCATTTCTGAATACGAGTCAAAATCCGACGATTTCCAACAAATAGGCTAACTAAATAGAAATATACCAGTGATGAAATATTAAAAACCTGTCCTGGAAATATAAGAGCAATCATGTTATTTTATTCGATGTGTCTTTACTTACCAGTTATATATTTATGTGGCCTATGTGAACTGTCTTTAATATACGACTACGGATAAAAATGAAACTTTTAATCTGAAACAAAAAGCATGAGCTTTGTATTATTTGTGAAATACATTTGCTTTACACGGGGATTAAGTTGTAAAACTATAAACTGTCTTCATAATTTTTTTTTAAATAATTGACCAGCTACCCAGATAGTTCAGTATGTTGCTCAATTGTTTTCGATATTATACTATTTAATTCTCAATAATCTTATATAATATTGCTAATATTGTTTATTATCATACAATATTGGGAAATATATATATGCTACTGTAGTACTGGTGGTTATTTTATAATACTCTAGAATTTGAATAGTTTTTATCTAACTTATGATTAAATATAAAAAAAAGTCTAAAATAAAATGTATATAATGCTAACAGTGGTGTAAGCTGTAATTAGAGACTATATGCTGCCATACAAAAAAATGGAAATGCATAAAATAGAATTAAGTTTTTTGAAAATTCAAAGAAAAAATTTTATTAATCACTCGAAACCTTTTATAAGTAGGAACTTACTACATGAATACATTACAAAATAATTGATGAAAACGATTGGAAAAAATAATTCTTTATTTTTCTTTGTATTACTGTCAAATCAATATTGCATCAATAAAGAGTTAATTGCAACAACATGCAAGACAAGTTTTAAAAGTGAAAGATTCAACAAAGAGTTAGAGTCAATGGCGTTATAGAGTTTATTGTGTTCTTAGATAAAACTCCCTTGAAAATTGCATAAACTGTTAATCCAAGTATACTTAATGTTCAAATTCGCAAATCAATGCTTTAATTGGCTAGGCAATCTGGTCTCCGACATGGGGAGATATCAGAAATCATATTGAAATTTCCATTTGATAAACGGAACTTTTTAATGCTTCCATCAAATCAACCTTGAATAAAAAAGTTATTTAAGTTGAAGATCAATATCCATATGCTGTGCAACTTTATGTTTTAAAACCGCTCGCATTTCCAAAGGAATGAAAGACAAAAATGCCTTCTACTGCGAAAATAAACTATAACAAATGGCATTGTTAGAAACCAAATGTGTAATTCCAC
Organism: Argiope argentata; assembly: GCA_026289955.1. Lineage (NCBI taxonomy): Eukaryota > Metazoa > Arthropoda > Arachnida > Araneae > Araneidae > Argiope > Argiope argentata. The sequence continues at coordinate 19,908 of JAOUZG010005453.1, read as the reverse complement.
TCGAATGATTATGATTTTAACGTTTTCGTGCATGAGGGTTCGACTCTCTGCCTTATATTGTTCTTTATTTAAGTAAAAGCAGCCTTTACTCTCTCGCGAGTTAGAACAAGGGCAAAATATATGGCAGAAATACCCAGTCTCTGTGTCTGAATCCCCGTTCGAAGAAGATTTTATTCGCTCCAAGAGGAAACGAAGCAGATATATCCTTTCCGATATTCAAGTCTGATTTTATTTTCCGCACGGATGGGCTTAGTATATATGCATTTTTTATCCTTGTGTATATTCTAGAATATTTCTCTGCAAATTCCAATCATTTTTTTTCTAAGGACCTGCGACCATCTCGGAATAGTTGAATTGAAATTGCACTAATATCGGTTTTTCTGCCTATTTAGGACAGTAACAATGTATGAAACTGATTTTATAGCGAAAGGAAATTAACAACGAATAAAAACTCAATCATTAAATGTTCTAGTAGCAAATCTTTATTTTAAAATTGTGTTGTTTTATTTTCAGTATGAATCAATTGCACATGACCGTAATATTTTGAAGAAAATATATCTATAATCATAAATTGCATTTCCCATTAATAACAATAAAGGTGAATGTATGTATGTATGCGTTGGCGTTCTTCGGCCCAAAATATTTTATCTCTAGCTAACAAAATTGACGCCTGTATATTCTAAAATTTGGAAATATGCACTTCAAAAATTTTTCATATTTCAATTAAAAAATTAACAATATTTGATGTTTTTTAGGTTAACGCTTAAAATATTTTTGCTGAAAAATGATCCGTCCACCATCTATAAAAAAATTATTTTGTTCATGATATCCTTTTTTAGTTGCATTAAGGGTTTTTTTTGAATGTTTTTAAAATCTTACTCAAAATTATTATATTGCTGACATTACATTTCTGTTTGCTTTATTCCATTTATTCCCTTTCATTTTTAACTTCAATTTCGAAAAGTTTCTCAAATTTCCTCATAAGTACCTTATTGTGAAATACAAATCCTATTACAAATAATTTCTAAAGTTTTACAAAAAATAATAAAAATAAATAAATAACCAAAAGAAACAGTTCTTACATTTATTTATTTTTTCATGATACTAAATTCCTCGAATTCATTCCAAAAGGTGCAAAAAAAAACTAAAAAGAATGGAATGATTTCTAAAGAGCTTAACATCGTTATTTACCCTCAAGCATATACTAAGTTCTTAGAGCCTTTGAGCTCTACTCAAAGTGTTCAAATATTTTAGTACTTTCATCACTTTTACTCGGTTCTTAAGACACATTTCTGAGTTTTGTAACAGTCATTAATTCTTAAATTATTATCTTGAATTACTCCAAAGTTTTGAAGAAAATTTTGGGTGAATATTTATATATGGTTTAATTAAATTACACTGCGTTTAAATTTTTTAAAAAAGATTGTTTTAAATATTTCTTTAAAAAAAACTGTTTGAATGTATGCAAGAAATCAAAATTTGGAACAATTATACACAATTCAAACGATTTTTGATAACGATATTGTTAGTTTTTAAGCGTAGAGGGTTCGGATAGAATGGACTTTACTAGAGGACAGCACAAACAAGTTTATTTACAGCTATTTACAGGTATTACAGGATGACTCGATAATGTGAAACTTCAAATAAAATCAATCCAGCAGTCAACAGTCACTTACAGCGTAAATGCAAGCCTTACGCACAATAAAAACAGACTGCAAAACAGATATGGTATAGCACAGCAAAGAGTGAATCACAGCGAGCTCAATAATACAACGTTAGCAACAAACGTAAACACAGCTCACTAATAACAAGCGAGAGAAGTAATCAGCTCGCTACAACGAGTCGCTTCTCATTCGAGAGGAATTGCCAAACTGCAGAAACTCGTCCCTTATATAGCAGAGCGAGCAAGCGCCCAGGAGCAACTCGGTGGACTGTGAACGATCTGGGGGCTACCAGAATATTCCCCTCGCCAAATCCTCGTAAATCGTATCCAACATTCTCTCCTCTTAGGAGCTCTTCCGTGGCTCTCGCCCGCTTGTAACAGCATTGTTACGGTCAAAATTGAATAAGTTCGCCTGTAGAGAATGCATAGTTACAAAATCTTTAAGTCTCAATAACGAATAATGACGTTTATTAACAAGAAGAGACAAATACATAGCTCTGACGTACACAATCAAAACACAACAGTAGCCTACAAATAGAAAATCGGTAAACAACCACAACAGCATCAGAATTGTCAGATAGAACTTAACACGAAAAGAGAATCTTAGTAGATATTCACTAAAGTTTCTCCAAACGTATTCAGATTCCTAATTTCTTTTATTTATCTTTATCCAACTGCCTACTCACTGCTACACGACTAACTATTCCGCACACGACTGGATTCTACTTCCTTATTAAACACCAGGCTAGTCACATAGCTCAATTCTCAATTCACTAATCATTTGTATTCCGTTCAACGCTTGCACTTCGCTAGACTGAAACAATTATTTAGTCGTTGACTCATCATTCGACAGACTTCAACTTGGACTGCCGGTCTTTTATATCTTCCTGAGAATCAATCCTAATTCGCCTTCTGGTGATGGTATTCGTCTCTTAATGATACCTCCTGAAAATTCTAGTAACATCCATTTTGTCGCCAAACTCGTAGCCAAGTCGCCAAATGGATGCCTAGCCTGGAAGGTCATTTTTCAGTCATCCTAACAGCATCTAATACAGATTTCTGTAAAACTGCCTTTGCTAGAATGGAATAAATTGTGCTAGGAAGCAACATGGCAGATTAGTAATAATATCCTCCATAATAATTTTCTAATATATTTAAAGTTCGATGCTCAAATACTAATTTTCCTCCATAACTATATGCCATAAAGTCGATGAAAGAGATAGGATGAGATTGGGCTTAATCAACTGAATCTTTAGAATTCAAAGTCAAGCATTAAATGCCAAGCTGCATTGAATAGTTTTCTTTAAATCTTAATTGACCATAATTGTTGAGTTGAGTTACACTTCTCTAATTAATTTAGAATCAAAATATCACAGCCATTGATCTGTATTGACTAGATCCTCATCATAAAGAGGCAAATATGAAGATCAGCTGTTTTTTGAATTATGTGGCATGTAATTCCACTTTTTATTTGTCTTAAAATATACAGATTTCAGCAGAATCTTCTTCTTGACTTTCAAGATAAGAGAAATGTAGTGTTCTATTTTAAATAGTTAAATCTATTATTTGAAATTTGGGTACAAATATTTTTTAAGTCAACAATATTAAGGAGGAACAAAAAAATTAAATTGTGTTTCGCTTCAACAATGAAATATATTGTTCAAAAATATAATAACAATAAATAATATAACTTTTCTATAACAATTAAGGGCGCAATAAAATACTTTGTTAAAAGCATTATTCAGTTTTTTGAATTTTATAATAATTTAAGTATAGTTTTCATGATGAAATATTCTCAACTGTGAAATATTAAATACAAGTTTTAAATATTATGTGAGAATCATTAAAATGATTTGAATTTCCCGTCAACAATTAAATATATCATTTAAGGAGATAAGAACAATAAACAATAAAACTTTTCTTTATCAATAAACAAATAACAATAAACAAGGGAATAAAATATTTTGTTGTAAGTAATATTGTTACAAATATAATAGTAATTCTCACACGGTCTCTCTAAGCCAATCAAACGTAGCTCGCTTTCCGAACTCAATTAAATGCCCGCCTTTAAAGCGACTCTTAAATAGCGTCCTTCTGAAGAGGGTGGGGCAACCGTTAAAAGCGCTCGCTAGTTCCAGGCAAGTCCAGAAATTTTTCCAGTATTCTTTAAGAACAAATCGTTATTTCTTAGCTTCTACTACACATTTTAGCATGTAGTAAAATCCATTAGCGACCTCATTATGTCGCCAAAGCATCTATATCACCAAATTGGTAAAATATGGCGATCTTGTAAATGCCCTTAGAATGGTTTTTTCTCGCTGATGAGCGATTCCATGACAATTAATTTCATACAATTAAACAATTAACAAATACAATATTTACACAATAATTCAAAAATATTTACGATATTTACATCTTATTTGCACAAGATGCATACATAACAACATTAAGAAAAAATATAATAAGTGTGAGGATAATTATTTGAATTTTTGAGCAATATAAGAATAGTTTTCGGTATGTAATATTCTGAACAGTTATTGCACAAAAAACTCACATTTCTTTTAACACTATGGGTTGAAATACGTTTTAAGTATTAAGTGCTAACAATTGAAATGATTGAGTCTTACTTCAACAATGTAATGTATTATTTAAAGCGGTAATAAAAAATATAAATTTTATATAACAATAAACACAGCAATGAAATATGTTGTTGTAAGCATTATTCAGCTAAAAACTATTATTGTCATGACGATAATTTTTTTGAATTTTATAATGATGCAAGTATGTTATTTCTACTGTAATAGTTTCTACAATTATCACAGAAGAAACGCTTACATTTTGGTAAGTTTTAACAAATTAAAATTTCTGAAATATCTCTCAGTGGTTCGAATTTCTCACTCTCAAAAATATATGCACGTAAGTTTGATCAAACTTCTATCCTGTGGAACGCTTATATAAGCGTACATTCAAAAACATTTTATGTACTCGTATATGCACATATTCTCTATATTATTAGTACAGACAAAGATAGAAATTGATTTTCTTCCAATTTCTAGAAAAGACTTGATTATTAAAGCATTTTATCATCTCAGAACATGATGTTGTTTTGGTGATGAGGTTTTTTGGCGTCAACAAAAATCCGTTGGCGAAAAATAAAAATTTCATTATCTGCAAGAGCATCTCAAAATATCAGCTTTTAATAACGCGTTGCCAGTGAAAAACAAAATATCTGATTAAAAGAATTAATTAATTACTATAGCATATAAAACCTAGAAAATGTTCATTTTGAGCACGCGATTATAAGTAATGAAATAAGTAGGAAATGCGATATTTTTTGAACAATGAATGCGGGACAAAGTTTTTTGGATCGTTTGCAATGCTAAAATGACTCATTCAATGAAACGATTAAAATGAATGAAAATGTAATTTAACTCGCACGAGCACGTGGTGTTTGATCGTTTAAGAAATTATGTTCTGACAGGATACACTGAAATATGCAGAGCAGATTTCATTTCAATTTAAATTAATAAAATTATATCCAAATCATATAAGAAAACTACAACAAATTTTTCCTTTCCTTATAAATTAAGTATATGTTGCAAAGAGATATTCATCAACTATTTTTAAAGCAAATAATTATTATCAGTGTGAACTATCACGCCGTAACCAACTTTTAATTCACATTTCCCCCAAATGATTCCGTACATTTCAACAGCCCTTAACAAACAGAAAAGAAAATATAAATGCAATCCCAGTTGAACTATTATAGAGCTTATTTCACATCATGCGAAGGGAAATCTTATGAATTCACTGAGAGAAATTCTAGAATGGGCAAGAAAAAAAATGAGCAAAACCATGCAATTCGAAAATAAAATCAGACTTGAATATCGAACAGAACGAATCTGCTTGGTTTCCTCTCTGAACGAAAAAAAAATCTGTTTCGAACGGGGGTTAGAAATACGGAGATAGGATTATTCTACCATATATTTTGCCATTGTTCTAACTCGCGACCGAGTAAATGCTGCTTCCATTTAAAGAAGGAAAAAAAATAAGGCAGACAGTCGAACCCTCATGCACGAAAACGTTAAAATCATAATCATTCGAGTGGAATTACACAGTTGGTTTTAAACAATGATGTTTGTTATACTTTATTTTCGCAGTAGAGGGAATTTTTTGTCTTTCGTTTCTCTTGGTATGTGAATGATTTTAAAACATTAAATTATAATGCATACGGGTACTGAATTCAACTGAAATAACTTTTTATTCAAGGCTGATTTGTCGGAGGCATTAAAATTCCGTTTATCAAATCGGAATTTATATACGTCACTGATATTTGAGGTGGTCTTATGAGTTTTTCTATATCGAAGCTTAGATTGATATAATTGAAGTTTTTAATGACTGAACTGTGGATATACTTGAATGTAAAGATTATGAAATGCATTATAAAGTAGTATATAGGTACATTATGCTTATAGTGTTGTTATTCAAAAAAGGTCTCATGCATATGTATATTCTGATGATAATTAGTTGTATGCCGAAAGTGGCGTTACACCTGTAAAAACCTCATAATTAAATTTTAAAAAAATATATCTGTCAAAGGACTATTCAAAAAAAAACTTTTATATGCCTTGGTATTAGAAGCTAAAATAGCCAAAGAAAAAAGAAGGAGGGGGTAGGAATAAGGCGAGGTGGAAAAAGGGAGTATGAATAAAAAAATTGGAGAAGAAAAGAAGAGCCTGCATAATATTCCACAGTTAGAATATCATTGGAGAATAATTAGTACATAATAACATTTGCCAAAAAAAGGCAATTAATTTTTTAACTGAGAAATAAATTAAAAATTAAAAAGACAAGCAAACCAATAACATAAAAATAAAGAAATGCATATAAGTGCTCAGTCTAAGGTAGAGTCCATTATTAAGAACAAAGGCCTGATAGAGTTCTTTTCGCATTTTTTTCCTCCTTATATTCACTCTATACTGTTCACTTTTAGTGTTTCTTGACAAATTGGGATATATTATTATTCAATTTGGAAAATCCCATTTTCATTATGATGTAAGAAATCCAAGATACTTTGAACTTTTAAATTCCATTTATTATTTGACAGAATTCGAAAAATCTTTAGTTGAGGATTAATATATTTTCTCAAATGTTGAAGACAAAGACAATGGAAAATGTAGTGTGAAATACATGCGTATATTTGTTTTGTTTTAATTTATGATCAAAATATTGTATTCTATCAGTCAGATTCGTATAAATGTTTCAAGTCGAAACTGAATAAATTTAAATTTTGCATTTTTGGTTTTAGCTTATATCATTTCACCATCTCAGATATAATGATTTGAGATCAAAATTAGACTTCAATATAAAACCTATCATGTGTAATCGATCAACCCAATATACACTTAATCAGCATATATTTAATTTAAAGCTTCACAAAGTATTCATAGGAATTCCTTAATACATAATCTGTTCTTATTTTCTTGTTTAATATATTTTATATCTACTCATCTTAAGGGCCCAAAATTGTCAGAATTTTTAAAGTTCAATAATGTTCTTTTATTTCATTTAAAAAAATTGGAGGCAGAGTTAATGGTACTTACATATTAGACCGTTGCCGCCAACGGTAGCCTACAGTTTTGAAACTCCTTGGCGAAGGATTCAAATTTGGCGATAAACCGTAGACGTCAACGAAACCAACAAAATGGCACACGACAGTAGAGGATTGAATAGTTTTTTTTAAAAAAATAATCGCGGTTTTTTGCCATTATTGGTGGTTTAGCAACTCATTGCCGAGGACTTCAAATTTCTTGATAAAGATCGATGGTCTAACATGTAAGTACCTAATTAATTTTGTTAATTTGCCTAAAGATCAAATTAATGATATACACTTTACGATTTCTTAAAATTTCAAATAAAAAAACAAGGAATTTCGACTATTATAAAGTATTATATGCTCTGGTAAGAACAACATATTTTAATATTCAGTAGAGATTCTCTATTTTGGAATTTTTAAACTTAAAATGGATCTTTTTGTTTTATAGAAACAGAGATATTCTCTAGATATCAATACTTTATTTCTAACTTTATAACCGTTATTTCGTATCTATGATGAAAGAAATTCGTAACTGTGAAAAATATTTGATTGTTGATAAGAATTTGCTTTGAACAACCACAAAAATTTAAATTATCATTCTATTAGTAATCATTTATTCTATATAATTGCACTAAATAATTCAATCGTTTATTCTTGTGTCAAATTGGAACCTTGGTGAGGAGACTATTTAATTGTATAATTTCATATAACTAATTATGAGTTTGAAACATAATTAGTGAAGATTATTGAAGTCCTTAATTGAAAATAGTTGATGAGGTATCTTTTTAACAAAATAGGATTTCTCTGTTTAATATTTTCTACATACTTATTCTTTCAGATTAGTATCAGAGATATGTTAATTTAACTTTCTGCATGTTTGCCTATATTTTCTATTAGAAATGCAGATAATATTCACCATTTGTAATTATTTAAATAATTATTTCGATTGTCATCTTTATGAGTTACCTTTTGCATTCTAAGACCTAAATAGTCAATAAAACAATAAAAAGTAACAATTCATGAAAAGCAGGTGAAAATACATCAACTATTAGAAGAGATAACGCATTATGAAGTAGAATGAATAAGACTATAAAGCATCGGAATTGTTTTGTCTGCATAGTTAAGTTACACATCAAAATGTGAAACTCCATGTTTTCTCTTTTTAATATAGAATCAACTAACCTGGGATTTTCGCTGTTTCTTTTGGGCACCAAAAGAAATTATGCTTCTTTTTTCTGTTCCCATCGTTTCTTTTATCATCTCCTTGGGGTACCACCTTCTGAAGGATTGTTCCAAAATCGAATTATCCGCAAATCCCGTCTTATTTCAAGGAGCTTGATGACTTTATTAAATCGGATAAAAGCACAGTCACGCCTTAGCAATCCTTCTTTTTCTACCCCGTATGTTTATAAATCAAATAATCAAGATTTCTTTCCTGGTTGATTTTTCTGTTGATTTTTTTTTTACTTTTGTACCAATTATGCAAACCATGTTGGCTATGCATGGTGATCCTTTTAGAGTTGATATAGTATCCTTGGATACTTTTAAGTTACATTTGTGCCACAATACTCGGGAATTCAAGTGCAGAAATAATCTCGTTTCTGCCAATCATTTGGTGTTGCAATCCTTTGGAAGCAAAGAGATCTTTTGGCTACTTAGATCTGCATTTTTTTAGTGTTAGAGTTTTTGTTAAAATTTGCTGTGATAAGTAATTCTTAAAAATTGATTGTTTTCACACGGTTCAGTTTAACAATGCATTGCTAGATTTTCTGGTTGTCAAAGGGAGTTGATTTAAAAATTAATTTCAACCATTTTTGTCATGTGAGAACATGATGTTGTTTTGGCAAGGAGATTTTGATGCTTCCGAAATTTACGGAAAAAAAACATTTTATCTGCTTTTAACAGAATTGCATTATTTGTCGTGTCCACTAGTCTTTTATTTGACATTGATTTTTGTTAACTGTACATGATTGTTGTTAAATGTAACCTAATTACTGTTTTGTTTTGAGCGCGCGATGTATATAGTTCGTTGGTCTCGTGTCTGTGTGAGTTCTGAAAAAAAACGTAATGGATGCAATTAAATGCCTGCTTATTTTTTCATAAACTTTTCAGCTAACTTTTTAAAGGTCTTTCGAGTTTCTTAAAGCTATTATCAGTAGGCACAGTTCATAGATGCGCTGGTAGCGCAATAGCGTATTACTTTGTGATAATACAACATTTTTTGGCGTCCGCGACAGGACTGTGTTTACAATAGTTGCTAACATGGCAAATCTTGAAGCTTTGAAGAAATCACGGAAGGCAGACAGAGCTGCTTTTACGAAAGCGCAAAATAAATTAACGGAGCTGATGACATTGGAAAGAGTTGATGTTGTTGAACTGGAATCGGAACTGAATGTTTTTAAATCGAAAGCAGAACGGCTAGAAATTACTCACTCGAGCGTCCTTGAACTTCTTTCGGAGATTGAATTTGATACAGAATTTGAAGTGGTTAAAGATTTTCGAGACAGAGCTATAAGGATTGAAACAAGAGCTAGAAGGATTTTAAATCATCAGCAAAATGGAGGTACCATCATGAATTCTTCCCAAGGTAACTCTGTAATATATTCTCATTAAAATTTTATTGAAAAAAGGTTCAAATTACCTAGATTGGAATTAAGAAAGTTCGACGGTGACGTTAAAGAGTGGCTTCATTTTTGGAGCCAATTCGAAAAAATTATGTTGATTCCGGCATTGAAAATTCTGATAAGTTTCAATATTTATTACAAGCTACCGTTGAAGGCTCTCGGGCGAGAGAAGTGATTGAAAGTTTTCCGCCAACTGGCGATAATTATCCTAAAGCAATTGATTGTTTAAAAACAAGATTTGGTCGCAACGATTTACAAGTAGAGGTATATGTTAGGGAATTGTTGAAGTTGGTTTTGAAAAATAGTAAGTCAAATTTTTCATCAAATAATTTATGTGCATTATATGATAGTCTAGAGCAACAGATTCGTGCACTTGAAACGCTAGGTGTTACTACTGACCAAAGTGCGGCTTTACTCTATCCTTTAGTTGAATCTTGTTTACCTGAAGATTTTCTTAGAGCTTGGCAGAGAAACTCAAATTTGGATTTTGGTATAGATTCAAAAGGTAGACTTGATAATTTATTAACATTTTTAAAAACGGAAGTAGAAGCTGAAGAAAGAATTAACTTGGCTATGAGTGGTTTTGGATTGAAGGATGAATTTTTACATAAAAGCGAAAATAAATTAAATAAAATATGTACTGCAGCTAATTTACTAAGTACTACTGCAGATTCAGAAAAATTATGCATTTTCTGTAATGGTAAACATGACGCTACAAATTGCTTTAGAGCTCAAAAAATGTCTCACATTGATAAAATCAAAATTTTAAAGGCCAAGGGCTGTTGTTTTAAATGTTTAAAAGTAGGACACAAGTCTGGAAAGTGCAAATGCTTTATAAAATGTATCATTTGTAATAAGATGCATTATGCAATAATGTGTAACGAGGTAAATCAAAATAAAAATACGAATAAAGCTACATCCCGTAATTTAGAAAAGGAGAATAAAGACCAGAATTTTAGGTCAGTAAATTTGGCCCGTATGTCCTGCAGTCCACAGGTTTTGTTGCAGACTTTAAAGGTTAAAATAATAGGAGAAAATTGCAATTTAAATGTAAGAGCAATGTTTGATTCGGGTTCTCAAAAATCATATATTAGAAAAGAGACAGTTTCTATTCTTGGTCTAAGGCCCTCACGACAGCAACTCTTGTCTCAAGCACATTTTGGAGGAAGAAAAATTAGCGAGGAGGTCCATAATGTATATAAAATTGAACTAGGAAGCTTAGATGAAAATTTTTATTGTAACTTTGATGTTATTGATCAGGATATTATTTGTGAGGACGTCCCCTCTGTTTCGATCCATCCATGGATTGAGGAATTAAAGTCGATGAACATACAAATATTTGATATAGAAGATGATTCAGGGCCCATTGATGTTCTCATTGGAGCAGATGTTGCGGGAAGACTTTTTACTGGAAAAAGAAAAGTTCTATCTAATGGATTGGTAGCTTTAGAATCCTATCTGGGATGGACACTAATGGGGAAAACGAACTTGCCCTCTGAAAAAGAAGATGCTGCTATGATGGTTATTTCGATGTTTGTAAAAGAAGCAAACATTTCGGATCTTTTCAGTCTAGAAGTCCTAGGGATTAGTGATCCTGCTGAGATGAAATCTAAAACGGAAACGGAAAATCGGATCAAGATGAATTTTGAAGAATCTGTTAGAATAAATGAAGATGGAAGGTACGAAGTTTCTCTCCCATGGAAAGAGGATCATCTCCCTCTACCTGATAATAAAGAGATATCTATAAAACGACTGGAAACTACAACTAGAAAACTGAATCTTGAAGGCTTGTTTACCTCATATGATAACGTATTCACAGAGTGGGAATCATTAGGTATTATCGAAAATGACCCAGTTGAGACCTTATCTGGCCACTTTGAACATTTTTTGCCTCACAGAGCTGTTGTAAAACAGCAGGGAACAACAACAGTACGTCCAGTTTTTGATGCCTCTGTCAGACAAGTTGGATCCCCATCATTGAACCAGTGTTTAGAATCAGGACCGAATTTATTAGAACTGATACCTAATATTCTTTTTAGATTCAGAGAGCATAAATATGGCATCATTGCTGACATAGAGAAGGCTTTCATGCAAATAAGTGTGAGACCAGAAGATAGGAAATATCTTAAATTTTTTTGGTGGCAAGGAAAAGAAAATATTAATCGAAAAATTATGCGACACTCTCGAGTGGTGTTTGGAGTAAAGAGTAGTCCTTTTCTTTTAGGAGCTGTGCTAGAACATCACTTGAAAAAATATCTGAAAAATGCAAAGTACAACAAAAGAGTTGTTGAAATGCTTCTGCGAAGCTTTTACGTGGACGATTTAATCACAAGTTTGGATGCCAAATCTGAGATATTACCTTTTATTGAAGAGGCTCATCATATCTTAGCTGAAGGGAAATTTAATCTAAGAGAATGGAAGTATACTGGAGATAATGAGATTCACCAAGTTACCTCAGTATTAGGATTGATTTGGGATTGTAAAGAAGACACGCTGAAAGTTAATTTGAACTGGTTGGAAACATATATACTTGGTACTGTATCAAAACGAGCAATTCTCTCCATTACACAGATAATATTTGATCCAATAGGGTTTTTATGTCCTGTTCTTTTAAAACCAAAACTAATCCTGCAAAAAACGTGGACAGACAATATGCCATGGGATGTAGAAGTTAAAGATCATATGAAGTTGGAATTTTTACAATGGTTTGAGGAGTTAGGCTCCTTGAACAATTTATCGATTAATCGCTGTTTTTCGCCTTTTACAAGTAACCAACAAGATATTAGTGTGCATACCTTTTGCGACGCCAGTCAATTTTGCTATGCCGCGGCAGTTTTCGTTCGAATTGAGTATGTTGGTGCTGTTTATGTAAATCTTTTGGCTGCCAAAACCAGAGTTGCCCCTGTGAAAAAACTAACTATTCCTCGTCTTGAGTTACTTGCTGCAACGGTGGGAGCACGACTCTGCAGATCTGTGATTAGTGGTCTCCAGTTGGATAAAGTCAAACAAAACTTCTGGACTGATTCTACTACTGTATTGAGTTGGATTCAACGTGAAGTAATCTGGTCAGTCTTTGTAAATAACCGAGTTCAGGAAATAAGGAAAATAACCGATCCAGCACTATGGAAACATCTTCCTGGAGAACAAAATCCTGCTGATCTACCCTCGAGAGGATGTTCTGCTGACAAACTCTTGGAGAGTAAATGGTGGAGGGACCAGCGTGGCTTAAAGAAACCGAAGAAAATTGGCCAGTCTCCAATCCTGTTTTTGACGAGACAACTGTAATGGAAGAAAGGCGTAAAACAAACTCAACTCCCCAAACCTCTCAGTTCATGTGTTCTCTAAATCAGAATCACAGTATTGGGGACGACAAGAGCATAATTGGAAGACATAATTCAGGAATCCCACTGCTCGAATCACTGGGGAATTATCATATCATGAAATAAGAGAAGCAGAATTACAGATTGTCAAAATAATACAAGACCAATACTTTGTTAATGAAGTCAACAGAAAGAAATTGAATTCTTTGTCAGATGAGAAAGGCGTCCTCAGAGTGAAGACAAAATTAACTTTTCGAAAGGATTCAGGTGATTTCAAAACTCCTATCATTTTACCACCTCATCACCAAGTTATCGAGAGATTGATAATTACTGAACACAAAAAGAATTCGCATGCAGGAGTTCAGATGCTATTGAACATTCTAAGAGAACATTATTGGATTTTGAATGCAAGGAAAACTCTCCGTTCAGTTTTATCGAAATGCGTCGTTTGCTTAAGGCACGCAAAAAGAAATATGACTACTCCCTCGTCTGCACTTCCTGAAAATAGAGTCAAGGATGCTTCAGTGTTTGAGATCATCGGTTTTGATTTAGCTGGACCGGTGCATTTAAAGGGTGGGAGTAAAGCTTGGATTTGCATCTATGCATGTGCTGTGTTTAGAGCTGTGCATTTTGAGCTTCTTACAGCTTTAACTACTGAAGTTTTTCTACAAAGTTTTCGTAGATTCATCGCTAGAAGAGGAAGACCCTCCATTGTGTATTGTGACAATGGGAGTAATTTTATTGGCGCTTTTAATAATTTGAAATTAGTGGATTGGAATTAAATAGCACAGTTTAGCAGAACCAGAAGAATAGAATGGCTTTTTTACCCCCTACCGCCTCTTGGTGGGGAGGTTTCTGGGAAAGATTAGTTGGTGTTATGAAGCAAATTCTGAGAAGGGTTCTAGGAAAAGCTTTATTATCTTACGAAGAAATGGTTACGGTCTTATGTGATGCAGAATCTGTTATAAATTCCAGACCACTTAGTTATGTGTCGGAAAATGACTCTGAACTTATTCCTTTGTCCCCTAACTCATTTTTGCAGGATTTCCATCAAGTTGGTGTTCCTGATTTCGATCAAGTAAATGAAGTTAATATGAACAAAAGAATAAAATATCGTCAGCAGTTAATCACCGATATCAGGAAAAGATTTAGATCCGAATATTTAGGATATTTAATTCAAAGAAACGGACATCAGAGAAAAGGACGAGAAATTCAGCTCGCAGAAGTGGTGCTTGTCGGAAGTGACACCTACCCAGTGTACTGACTGGCTTTTAGGATGTGTCATTGATTTGTTACCGGGAAGAGATGGTGTTACCAGACTAGTTCGCTTACGAACCTCTAAGGGAGAAATTTTACGTCCAGTGCAGAGAATTTTTCCACTTGAGGTTTCCTCAACCTGGTTCAGAGACAATCAAAGGGGAACAAAACTTGATGATCTTAAGAATGAAGTTTCGAAAGAAACTTCTAACATTGACACTGCACCTATTTTAAAAACAAAAGGTGGGAGAACTGTAAAACCACCTATAAGATTGAACCTGTAAATTTTTCTTTTCCTATATGAACTTTGAAAATTTATATTTTAGCCTTAAGAAATTTATGTAGTAATTTGCTTGCAATAATTGTAAAAAAAGGCATTAGTGTAGTTTTTTGAAAGATTTTTTTAAAGTGTTTTTTGTAGGTAAAGTTGTTTTCCAACAACTTAAGGTGGGAGGATGTCGTGTCCACCAGTCTTTTATTTGATATTGATTTTTGTTAACTGTTCATGATTGTTGTTAAATGTAACCTAATTACTGTTTTGTTTTGAGCGCGCGATGTATATAGTTCGTTGGTCTCGAGTCTGTGTGAGTTCTGAAAAAAAAAACGTAATGGATGCAATTAAATGCCTGCTTATTTTTTCATAAACTTTTCAGCTAACTTTTTAAAGGTCTTTCGAGTTTCTTAAAGCTATTATCAGTAGGCACAGTTCATAGATGCGCTGGTAGCGCAATAGCGTATTACTTTGTGAAAATACAACATTATTATTATATATGCTTCTTTGACAGCAGACACCGTTTCAAAAGATTTATCTGCGTTTACTAGTGTTGCTTTATTATTACCTATGCTTTTGTGAAAGCAGATGCGTTTTTAAAAGGCTGACAAAGAACTATGACATCACAGATGTTATTTCATTTCTGAATCGTTTTAGCTCTAAAATTTTGTTTGACAGCTAGACAAATTGCAAATGAAAATTTAAAAAATCATTCTCTCTCTCTCTCTCTCTCTCTCTCTCTCTCTCTCT
>JAOUZG010005432.1:0-31207 GCA_026289955.1 Argiope argentata | reverse complement strand
CATGCGGAGTGTGTTGTAATTTTTGATAATTGTATTTTCATTTTAATTAAAAGTTTTTTTTAAAAAATTTGTGTATAATAATGTGGTAACTATCTCAGTCTCTACCGATAAATGACATTGACTTGACCTGATTTTAAAGAAATAGGAACTTTTATTTGCTGTTTTGCTTTATTTAAAGTATGCACTGTAAATAATTTTTTAGGCAAGTTGTGTGCTTTTCCGTGGGTATGAAGTCACGGGTGAAAGCTAGTGCGAAATATGTAATTCGGTATAGATTATTATTTTATCTGACAAAAATGAGTTTAGTATTTTAACAAATTTTTCAAGTAATTTTCTTTCTTTATCGCGTCAAGTTTCATACATAATTTCAGGAAATATATTGTTTCTTGTGAATTTGTGTCTTGAAACCTTTCAACTCTCAAATATGATCTAAAACTAAGTTACATGCCGGCTTGCTGGCACAGAGGTAGCGCGTCTTCCTCGTTTTCTGTGAGTTCCGGATTCGGGCTAGGTTGTTCTTCTGTGTTCTATCTGTGAGATGTGCGAATGTGCCCCCCTGTAAAAAGGGGCTGTGCAAGCGCGTGTGTTAAGTTTGTCATCCTCATATGAGCAAGAAGTCAGACTTATGACCTCGGGTGCTCAAGGGCCCATTCCGTCAGAAGCTACTGCACCCCTCTTTCTGTGGTAAAAAGCGGACACGACATCATCATCAACAAAGTTACATAACTTTATTTTTTTAGATGAAATGACATTAAAAAAATTTTTAGATGAAGGACATTAAAATCTCTATTTTTAGGACTTGCATCAAATTTGAAATAAAGGAATTGTATCAATTTTTTTGTTTCCTTTTTATTGCTTCAGATTTCTGAACTTTTTATACTTATTCTCTAAATGATAACCCTAAACTTTAACATTTTCAAATTTTAATTATTAAATTACTTGTAAATTTAATTGTTTAAAGTAAATTTTATTATTTGCAAATTTAATTATTTAATTATTAAATTAATTTGTAACTCCATACGAGAGTAGTCATCAAGTAATTAATATAAAAATATTTTAATACATGTTAAAAGAAAAAATCAAAAATAAAACTAAAAATAAATAAATTTTGAAAATTCTGCAGTTTTTTTAATCGAAATTTGGAATACCAACTAATCAATCAGGACAATCAAAAAATTATAAGGACAGCAAGTAATTTTGAATATTAAAGAAAAAAAATTGTAAATTTTCTATTGATATTTAAGTGCAATTATAATTATTTCAATATGAATCGTAATTAATTTTAAAAGATTATATAATTATCTTTAAAACATTTTCCAGTCGTGAACAGTATATTTATAAGCGAAACTCACTTTCACATTTTTATTTTTACTTCTATATGTTTTTATACTTTATTTTACAAATGCTAGAGCATGTTTTTTTATTTTTATTATTTTTTTCTTTACATACAAATTTACTGAATCAGTTCACAAAAAAACTTTTTAAAAAATTTAATTAAAAAAATTCTATTTTTAATGAGTTTTTTATAATATAACAAACTACATACTCTTTTTTTAAACATTTCTTTATGCGATAGATAACAAAAATAGTTTAGGAACAAATAGTCACAGCATTGCAGAGTAATCGATTTCATTTGAAAAGTCTGCTATAGCAACTTTAATAAGAAACTTCAAACCTATTGAATTTATTTTCAGTTAAGGTAAGAATTCAAAAGAATTCTTCTTTTCAATCCAGATTTTTGAGATTAAAAGGAATTTGGTGATAGTTGCAACCAAACAAAGTTTCAAAATTTTATTAATCCCTTCCGTAAAAATGCATTACTTATATTCATTACAAAGGTCTTAAACATTGAAAATAATAGAGGGCGTACAGAAAATATGAAAATAATAAACTGTAGAATATGCTTCTCTAAAGAATGTATATCAGTGTTTTAAAACATTATGTGCCTCTACCAATTTCTTTGTAAAAATTATCCCATACCTAGGTATGGGCTGTATTGGCTGTCCCATACCTAGGTATGGGTATAGGTTAAATGTCTTATTTCAATATTTGATATAATATTTGATAAGATATTGCATACGTTTTTTTTTTACTTTTATGAGTAAAACATGCATATATTTAGTTTTTAATTGAGTATTTAATTCCCCACCACAAGAAATACTATATGCCAGATGATTTACAAATCATTATCATAGAAAATCTCATATTTACCTAAAACCAACATGAAAAGAAAAAAATAAATAAATAAACGTTTAAAATTTTTTTCAAAATAGAATTAGTAGAATGATTTATGATAATCATTCACAATTAAAAAAGAAAAATAATTTCTTTATCAATTTAAATTAAATACATTGTATTTTTAACTCACTTCAATTGTATATAATTTTAAATATGTAAATACAAAATAACGACAACAAAGAGAAAACAGAAACTTGCAAATTTGAAGAAAAAAGGTTTGAAATCTAAACTTGTTATATCATTTATACTTTAACCTAAATTTTTAAATTAATGTGAAATTATATTGACTTTCGTTTCTTGAATAAAATAAATTGAAATGATAAATTGTTTTTTAAAAGTTTATAGCTAAAAAATATATTTTAGTAAGCAGAAAAAATTAACTTTTGATGATTTTAAAAAAATGGTGGATAGTCGTAATTATAGATTTCAATATCTTACTTTTCAAGCAGCATCTTCTATTTCAACATCTCAAAATTAAACTTGATATCTTTATTTATCTTGTTTATAATTTAATTTATCTTATTATAATCTCTATCTTAATTTAACTAACACATTTTTTTTAAAAAGTCCTGATTTGTATATGTGATTAATTGTCCTATTAATTATGTAATTCCATTTATTATTAGAAATTGCAAACTGCAGAAATTCCAAGTTCATTCGCAAAAAAAATATAATAAAATTATTTCTGTTGTTTAAAAGTAAACTTCGTCTTTTCAGGGTTAAAAAGGAACGTAAATTGATCACTTCTGAAAAATTATCTATCCAAGAGGTAAACATCAAAAAATTTCTATTTTATTTTATTATCTTAAAAGGCATTATTTAAATTAATAATGTGAATATTTTTGAGATTGAAACTGCTTCAGTAATGAAAATTATCTTAGTTAATGAAAATTAGCTTATAAAATACAATTATAGAAATTAATAACCAATTATCGATTAACCTCTATGGTTTAAGATCATATACTGAAATATCCTACTTTTTTTATTTATTTATAGAAAACTATCCCAGATCTTATGGGGATATTCTTTTCAGAATAAGTTGTTAATATATTACAGTTACAGAGTAAACATAATAGCACAACTAGATAATAACAAACACATATGTCTCTAAAACCATATTTGTTCATTACATGTATTATTTTTTATATAATATGTATTTTTTAAGCATATTATGAAGATACATATTTATAATATGTATTATTTTTTAAATTATATACATAATATTTTTTATATATCTATATTAATAAAAATGCAACTCGAAATGCGTTGCTAAGCGCAAAACTTGAGAACGACTCGACCGATTTGGCTAATTTTTTAAAAATATTTCCGTTAAGACACGAGGATGTTTCTTATGGAGAGAAAACATGAAAAAACTGCGAGGAAAATAGTTGAAACGACACTTTTCTTACTTTCCAGCCAAAAATCTTCATTTTCTTCCTCCACACCAACTGAGTTAGACAACAGGAAGTAATAAATTGTGATTTTTTTAGAAAGAAATTCGCGAAATCAGTTTGTTTTCATTCATAGGTAACGGGATGTTTAAGAAAATAGTTGCTTTTATTATTAGACGATATGAATATTTAATCTATGCCTGCTCAAAATAAAGTCTGGGCAGGAAAGAAAAAAAGTAATAAAAAAGGGAAAAAAGGATTTATAGAAAGAAAAGTAGTGAAGAAAAAAAGGATAGAAAAGAAAAGAAGGGTGTGTGTGTCACCATTATTTCGTATGTGCGAGGCATTTTCCAAGCTGTTTTTAAGCTTTTGCATCTCTTGAAAACCAATTGTGTCGTTATTTGTTTAGTGTGTTTACATTTATGAAAATTAGAATCTCTTTATTCTATAAAAATGTAGAATTTTAGACCTTTCCCTCCACCATTTAAGTAAAATATCAATTCCGGGACAATCATTGCTCGGATAGAAAGAGAAAGATGAGTAGTACAGTGAACAGATCATCTGAAGAAAATAATAATAAATAATACTATAAATGAATTATTTGACTATCAAAATTTGTTTGGTTTAAAAATATTTTGGTAAAAAACCTGTTATGAGACACCGCTACATAAAATATTAGCGAGCAAACTTTAGCGAGCATTAATACTGGTGAACCGACTGATCGCCAAAGGCGGCTAGTTATGTATAAAAATAATGCATAATAAGTATTATTTTTATTATTTGTTCTTAATATAATTATTTTTTATATTAGAAGAAAATGAAAAAAATTACCATGTTTAATTTTTTAAAAAAAATTGTAGCATTTAGTATTTAACAGTCATTGAAGAGAATAAAACATCACTCTTCCAGAAAAAAAAATCCATATAAAAAAACCCCCAATTGATAAGAAATATACATTTCTTATCAAATAATCTGAAACTTGCCACATAAAGACGGGTGATAGAAACAAAAGCAAACATCTCGCCTTCTCCATAAGTAGATTTTATTTCTGAAAGCATCCGAGAAGGAAGTAAGAGGAAATATTTTCCGAATGCATCGGGGTGGAAATGGGAAAATAAAAGACAAGCATTGGATAGTTCCTCGTGTTATACGGAAATGGCCATTAGCCGGCCGTTAAAACAATTGTCTACTATATTTTTTTCAAATTTCTGAGATAGCGTGTTGTTCGTTTTCGTGGAACCTAATGGATACACACTTCAAGTGAAATACAATGAGAAATAGTTGTTTTTTCTCAGCTTTGAAGAAAGATCTTAACAAAAAACAATGCACTGTATATCTTCGATTTTGTGATAATATTAGCTTAAAACGACATTAGTTTGGAATGAAATTGCATTTTATTGCCAGATTCATTTTATAAAAGATTTCAAACTCATATTATTTAGTGTAACAATGAGAAAAAAATAAAAAAAAACTCTTGATCTATCGTTTCTTAGTTTAAGTGAAATGTAAAATGATAGCAAAACAGTCTATTTTTCCATAGCAAGGGAAAAAAGTAAAGTCTATTTTTTCATAGAATGATTGTGAGAAAATCGACAAACAGTGTGGGGTTTTTTATAGATGCTTTGTCAAAATATAAATAAATGGTCCTTTTATCACATACTCTTGTTGAAAAAATTGACATGCAGTCATTTTGTCATAGACTATTTCATTAAAAATATTCAGTCTACATATATTTAGTTTAATTAAAATTAACTTCTATGATTTTGTTCTAAAGAGGATAAAGAGATTCCCATAATTAACGGCTTATGATTTCTTATTTATTACTTTCACTTAATCATGAATAAAACAGAAATTAGCATTCGGCCATTTAATGAATTTACATTAGCTTTAAGGCAAATTTACAATGCTGGTGATAAAATCAAAAAATGAGTATCATTTTTAAACCAATTCAATTTTTTTAAGAATTAAGCTCAAATATACGATGAAGTGACAAAAGTCATGGGATGACTATTAATATCGTATCGGTCCTCCTTTTGACCAGTGAAGTGCAACAACACGACGTGTCATGGAGTCCACAAGTCGTTTGGAAGTCCTCTGCAGGAATGTTGAGCCATGCTGTCTGTATAGACGTCCATAATTGTGAAAGTGTGGATGGTGCAGGAATTTCGGCACGAACGGACCTTTCGATGATGTCCCATAAATGCTCGATGGGATTCATATCGGGCGATCTAGGTGGAAAAATCATGCGCTAGAATTGTCCGGAATGTTCTTCAAACCAATCGCGAACAGTTCTGGCCCGATGACATGGCGCATTGCCATCCATAAAAATCAAATCGTTGTGTGGGTACGTGGAGTCCATGAATGGCTGCAAGTGAACTGTAAGCAGCTGAACATAACCATTTCTAGTCGATGATCGGTTCATTTGCACCATAGGACCGAGTCCATGCCATGTAAAAACAGCCCACACCATTATGCAGCCACCACCAGCTTGAACAGTGCCTTGCTGACAGTTTGGGTCCATGACTTCGTGGGGTCTACGCCACACTCGAACTCTACCATCAGTTCGTAACAGCTGAAATCGTGACTCGTCTGGCCACGCCACGGTTTTCCACTGATCTAGGGACCAGTCTATATGCTCACGAGCCCAGGAGAGTCGCTGCAGGCGATGTCGTGCTGTCAGTAAAGGAACTCGAGTCGGTCTTCTGCTGTCATAGCCCAAGGAAGACAAATTTCGCCGCACAGTCCTATCGGACACGTCCCCCGTGCGTCCCACATCGATTCCTGCGGTTATTTGACGAAGTGTTGCGTGTCTATTAACATTGACCATTCTACACAGACGTCGGCGGTCTCGGTCGTTAAGTGCAGGTGGTCGCCCACTGCGCTGTCCATGATGGGATGTGATGCCTGAAATTTCATACTCTCGGCACACTCTTGATACTGTGGATCTCGGAATGTTGAATTCCTTAACGATATCCGCAATGGAATGACCCATGCGTCTAGCTCCAACTACCATTCCACGTTCAAAGTCTGTTAATTTTCGTCGTGCCGCCATAAATCACGAAAAACCTGTTCGCATGAATAGCTTGAACACAAATGAAAGCTCTGGAAAAAGAACTGAGCATTTACACTTTTTCGCGGCGATACTACTGCCATCTGTATATTTGCATGTTGCTATCCCATGACTTTTGTCACTTCAGTGTATTAATATGGTCAAACAGACAATCTTTCTGTAATGAATAAACGAATCAATTAATGTTGTAAAATAAACTGGTTTAAATTTAAATATTATTAAAGCTTTAAAAGAACAAAAACTATACTTTATCAAAGTCCATTATTTAATATATTAATTAAAATATCAAATAAAAATTTTCGGCAATGAAGTAAAGAAAATAATTCAAATGAATGCTTAAATCAACGATTTAATCGTGGTTTTTAGACATTTTAAAAACTTACACATCGGAAATTCTTATTTGAAAATGAGCAAATATCAAAATATTGAAATATTTATCAGAATATATGATACGTACCATCAACCCACGACCCAAAAACAAATCCTCTCTAGTAAGAAAAAAATCATTATTTATGAAAACTAATAAAATTAGCTGTCAAAACACATCAGAAGTAGTTTATTGGCACGGGAATTTTTAAATTATCTGTCAGTTTTATGAAGTACCTGCTATGGCTCAAGCTGACAGCAAAGCTACGTTTCCTTTAAAAGCAAAAACTATTGAGAAATAAACACCGACATTGGTGGGAAGTAACAAAAAAAGTGTTATTTTATTTTATTACTTGTGATATTTTATAAGATTTTGCATTAAATTATTTTGTTTTATATTTATACTTTAATGCACCAATTCCTGTACAAGTAAATATAGAATTATTGTATATATTTATTAATTTAATATACGTAAGTAACTGGATTTTTGAATTTTTGCCTTTGGATGACTGTAAAAGAATGGATTGAAGGGCATCCATGCAAACAAAATTTAATTTTTAAAGAAAATAGCAAATTTGTGTAAAATTTTAACACTGAATTTCATCCATCTAGAATTTTGCTTGCAGATACAAGCATAATTCCAAAAAATAGTTTCTCGGATTTCAAGAAATCTGAATGTACGTGCAGATTTGTCAAAATCTTGCATTTATTTATTTATTTTATTATTACAATACTTTCTCTTTGCATACTTCGAATATGAAAAAATGATAAAATTTTTGCCCAAATAAAATATATATAATGTGTCATCTTTATTTATATATATTTATTATAAATAATTTTGATGATATATCTGCGGTAGCCACAAAAGGTCATTCTTCAACACCAAATATTGTACTTAGATATGAATATCGTTAAATATATGCAAAAATGACGACTAAGCAAACACAATCAGTTTTCCTTCAGCTAATAATTACTAAATTATATAAGCGAGAACAACAAGTAAATAAATATTCGTCTATTCTTGGATTTCTTTATCTCATATAAAATTAGATTCCCAATATTTATTTTCATGTGTTTTCATCAATTACTAAATACATTTTAAAACGATAATGTTTCTTTTCATTAGGTAATGGAAAACATTATTTCATTATTAATTTTTATACAACGAGCCTGTTCATTAATTATTCAACAACACAGGTCAACAAATACGGCTTTCATCACTTAAAATGACGTCGAATTTCGATTGATTCTATGTGAAACGAAGTTTTTTCTAAAATCTATAATAAAAGCTGAATAAATAAATATGAAATAGACTAAGTGTAAAAGAAAAATGCTAAAGAATATTTTAAAGAAAGAACAAATTTCTATGCACATAGTGATAATAATTAAAGTTATGATTTCAAAAATAGTTTCCCCTTTTTTCAATAATTTTAAAATTACTGGTCAAAATGGCTTGATATTTTAGTTGCTATAATATGGCTGCTATACAACAATATTTCAAAATAATTCAAAAAAGTTTAAATTTTGTTAAAAAAAAATAGAAAATTTATAATCTTTGATAAATTATTTTTATGAATTTTTCGTTCATATAATGGTGCAAAGGATGATTTTAAATACATATGACAATAAAAATACATGAATAACATGAATACATAAATAAAAGTTTCTTATCATTTCAATTTTATCCTTCTTCAAATTTAATGGTTAATGTGATCAAAAGCCAAAACATTTTTTACCAATTATTACATATGAGGTAATTGGAAGCACACTATAATAATCATGAAAGTTAATAAAATTGAAATTGAGTAATCAATAAAATAAATATGAAAAAAAAATATTTGTCTAATGAATTCTCCAGGAGATGATTGTTGACTCGTTCCCCAAATTATAAGCCTATTTTTTATATCATTCGAGGATTTTAAATTTATGAAAATGACAAAAGTCTGTAGATTTTGTATTTATTCAATTATTCTAGCTATTTTTGTCAATGATTCTAGTTGATCCTGTTAAATATATTCAATATCGATATTGTATTTCTCTCTATCTAAAAGAAATAAAACTTAAACAAATGTATACGGCCTTAAAATATAAATTTTAGAAATTTTATGTAAACAAATAATGCGATAAATTTCATTCAATAAAATAAATTTTATCTTTGCACTCTGCATAGAAATCACATTGATAATATAATGATAGCATGTAATTATTAGTTGATTCGTAGGTTTGAAGAATAAGTTATAAAAATATAAATTTCTCATAATTTAATTCTTTCAATTTTGTAAGATTTTTGTTTATAGAAACAAAACGCTATTCTAAAATTACAGTTTTAGAATTAAATGAAATTTTAACATCGAGCCCTTTCGAAAAAAATTGAGCAAATATAATCTTAAATAATTACTATGTTTTAATGAAAAATTATTCCAAAATATGAAATTAGAGATTTGAAATACTTTTTATTTTATTTCGTATTGAAAGAACAACCCATAAATTACTCGCAATTTTTCTAGAAACATTGCCATTTTTTATCACTATGATTATCCTTTCTCTTTTCCTTTCTATTCTCTTCTTGTCATAAATAATTCATAGCAAATAAAAGTGTAAACGTTTTCTAAAACAAACAAATTATAGCCCTAAATCAAACAATAGGAACACGGCGATGCACATTTTATCTTTATTTGGAAAGAAATATGGCAACAAGGGAGAAAGGTTTTTATATGATGATTTAAAGAAAGACATTATTTCTCTTATTGTATAAATAAATAAATGACACATGCCATTATTCTTCAATTTCGTGTATGGCGTAAAAATTGAAAAAAAAAAAAAAACAGAAATTTGGGAGATATAAAAATATATTATCCCTAGATATTTTTTGAATCTCGTAGAAAGATACAAGGAAAGAAACATTTATATTTATTCTAAGTAATATACCCAAGATACATTGAAGGAAGATAACTTTAAAATCATAGATTTTTAAAAAATAAAAAAAATATTTGTTATTCAAAAAGAATTAAATAAATTTAAAAATTTAAATTGACTATTTTATTCAAGATAAAACGTCAGTTCTATAATTTTATATCTTCTTCTAATCTTTGTTTCACATACAAATTTTTTTTCAAACGATAGTGTTTGATTTTTTAAAGAAAAGTGTATATTTTATATGTTTGACTAAATATTTTTTTGAAGCATTCAAATTGAAAAATTCAATATTCTCCTTTAAATTTTTCAACTATTAAAACATTTCCATTCTTATTGGACTGATTAAGAAGATTTTTTCCAAGATTTAAAATGAATGCAGCAAAAAAACCAAACTAGCAATATTTATTTATTTAGAGAATGTTAATGCACGAGACACAAAATTGGTTTTAATATTTATTGTTGAATGTCAACAGTCAAATCTGAACAAATTTCAGATTGCTTTATTGAATATTTTTACGGTCAAGTTAATTCAATGCTTTGCTAACTAATGTAGCTGTAAAATATTATTGGAAATATTCTTGACAGGGCTCGTTTATCACTAGGAGCTCTATTAAGCCAGAGGAAAAATGTAAAAGATATCAAGAAATAGGCTCCAAACGAAAAGTCTAATCGACTGCGCAGAGAGGCTTAACCATTATTGGATTGGTAATAGATATAACTTGCCTATGGAACCTGAAGTCTGACTAGAATATGAAACATGATTTTCACAAAAATTTATTTTTTAATTATCTTAAATGCAAAAATATACTTATTAATTTTATAAATTTATTCCTATGTAATTTTCTCTTTATTTTTAATATATTTGCATAAAAATGTTACAAGAATTAAGATTAAAAAATGGTACTTTATCGCCAAATGTTTAGTTAACAACAAACTTTATCGCCAGATTTGAAGTCGTCGCCCATGAGTTGCTAAACCGCCAATTATGACAATCCGGTAATGGTGTAATCCGTTACCCTTTATCGCCATATTTATGTCTGTCGCCAATGTTACTAAATCGTTGGCGAAGAGGATCTAATACGTAAGTACCAAATAAATACCTTTCTATGCACATGAACTTAAAAATAGGAATTTTATTACTACTTTTATTTAAATATATATATACACTTTTTAATTTGCAACCAATTTAATTTACAACATATTGATTCAATTCATATTTTCACATCGTATCAAATAATAAGGTAAAATTTCTATAATGGCTTACCGTATTAATCACTTCATAGCCTTAAAGATGAATTCTCTTGGCGAATAAGCTGGTAGCCAAAGGCAATTAATATTTCATATTATTTGAAATATAATTTTTGATCCATAAAACTGGGTATGCTATCATTTTAAACTCATCTATATTTTTTTTTCTTTTCAGATATCTGAATTGAAAATTTTAGTGGTAAGAAATTTAACCTATTCGACAACATTCGGTATTCTGCTGAAGTTATTTCTTATATATATATATATACTGCGTTTAAACTTTAGTTAATAAATCAATTTTTCTATGTAGTGAGTTAGAGGGAAAAAATTTATTCATTACCAACGGATAAAAAATGAAATTATCTTTGAAAAATATTTAATGGAGCATCGGGATAAAAAAAATTTCATTGTATTTTGCCTACAATATTTAATGATTATGTAAAAAAACATGTGATATAAGCATGGGTAAATAAAAATAAGCAACTAATAAAACATCTATGACATTTATAGTTCTTTATATTTAGAAAAATTTATAAATGAGTTTTGATAGTTAATAAGCATTTGTAGTTCATGATGTACATATTTTTATTTAATTCTTGAAAAAATTTCTGTTTTATTTCGTAAAAAGGACAGATTGCTGTACAATTTTTTGCGATACTTATGTATTATACCGTCTTCCCCAATGATCGCCAACGGTTTAGTAACTCATTGGCGACGGATTTAAATTTGATGATACGGTTGGACGATATAATACGTAAGTACCTTTTTCACTTCTGTGGCGACACACAATTACCACTATTTTTGTTTTATCTTTATGTGCTTGCAACAGAGCCACTTGTTTAGCAAGCTCTTCGACCTTAGCAGCGAGCAGCGCCAATGTTACCGAGTCGGGAGGGACTGTCAGGGCGACCAATGGCTGGATGGGACACACTGAAGGCATAGAAGACGGAACAGAAACCTCCTTGCATGGGCTAAGCCATCCTGGATCACGAGCTAAGGCTCGACTGGTTTCCGCTCACTTTGTTTGGCCAAGAGTTCAAAGTGACTGTCGCACCTGGGCTCATGCTTGCTTGCACTGCCAGCGTTCGAAGATCACGAGACACAACTCCTCTCCACTTCAAAGTTATGCTCCAACTCCTGTTCGATTCCGACATGCACACATCGATATTATCGGACCACTACCTCCTTCCAAATCGTACCGTTACTGCTTGACAGCCATCGACCGTTTTACCAGATGGGTTGAGGCATGACCTATGGAATCTATCACTGCGAAAGAAGTGGCCCAAACTTTCTTCGCTGGTTGGATCTCTCGCTTCGGTTGCCCTGAAATCATCACGACCGATCAAGGCCGCCATTTTGAATCACAACTGTTCAAGCATCTGAGTATTTGCACGGCATTCAAACGTTCCCGTACAACAAGCTATCATCCGTGCGCAAATGGTATGGTCGAACGAGTTCATAGGCCACTCAAGGCATCTTTGATGTGCCATCCCGATTTTTCTTGGTTGGAAGCACTCCCCGTGGTATTGCTTAGAATGCACAGTGTCTTTAAGGAGGATCTTCAAACTTCTTCTGCAGAACTCTTGTATGGCGAACCCTTGCGTCTACCGGGAGAATTTATTTCTCCTATTCCTCTCAAGATGCGGCCAGTCAACCCGTCCATTTTCGTCGATCGTCTCCGGACTCACATGAGTAAGCACCACCCCGTTCCTGCCTCACGTCATTCACGAAGCACACCGTTCGTTTTCAAAGATCTGGAAACCTGTAGTTTCGTTATGTTTAGAGATTGCTCTGTTCGAAAAGCTTTGCAACCTCCCTACTCCGGCCCGTATCGCATTCTGCAACGCCTCGGAAAAGTCATCGTGCTGCGCATTGGCACAAAGGACGTTCGGGTCAGTGTGGACCGACTCAAGCCAGCCTACGTCTTATCTCATGACACTCCAACTGCAGTAACATCTGTTCCAAGGGATGATCTTCAATCCTATGTTACCACCCGTTCTGGACGACGCTTAAGATTTACGGACTTTTTCCAAGCCTAACTACTTTACTCCCCAGGGGGGGGCGACACACAATTACCACTATTTTTGTTTCATATTTACGTACATATAATTGTTTAAAGTTCAATAAAATATCTAGCGACGAACGTACGTCTCTTTCTTGTGTTGGTAGTTACACCCCACACTTCTGAAGACAAATGTGGCACTTATTTATTTTTATGCATTCAGGTTAATTTGGTTTCCGTACGATCGCAAAAATTATCAGATTATATGGTTATCTTCGAATTATACAGAGATTGCCAAGCTCCACTGGACATAAGATACAAAGATGGTTGCATTCCCCGGTTCATTCGACGAGGTCAGAGGGGATCATTCTCTGTTCCAGTTCTAAATTACGATCTGAGACGTATGAATGAATTTGCATGAATGTAGCCTCCCCCCTAAAAAGGGTTGTGACGTGTGTGTAGCTAAGTCGTACTCTTGGCCCTAGATGGCGCTACATGTAAAACAAGAGACGTATATCTCCGGCTTAAAATCTGCTGATGTATCAGTGGAGCTTGTCCACGGCAAGTGTCATTAGTCACAACAACACACACAACAATTATTTGGCAGTTATGTGTATATTACTTCACAAACGTTATATAATAAATTTAGTACAAATCAATTCAAAAATGGAAAATTAATTTAGAAAAAAATATCTTGAACTGAGTGAAAACCGTTCTATAAAAATATAATCTGTAACCTTGTCATGATTTTAAAAGGCATTCTGCAAAAAATATATTTTATTAGTTTAATTTTTTTTATATTAGGAAAACCGATGTCATATGAACTTTTACAATCAAATTTATTTTATTTTGTAAACTTTTCTTATATACAGAGAATATCTTCTTCTGCTGTTAGTAATTACATAATGTTTGATTAAGTATATTTATTTTTTATCAAAACTTTTATCATCAGGAATTTATTCCTTTCTGTAGTAATATAAGACTTATTCATAGCAATATAAGACTTCTCGAAGTTCTAAGCTGGAAATTCAAATAATATTTCTGCAAATTTCTACATCAAAAGGAGCGCAATAATTGTATGTTCTCAAAAATACATCAGAAGAGATATTCTCTTCATATTTCTTAGCATATACGAAATGGGTTAAAAATATTAAAATATACTTCTTAATAACGAACAAACAACCGAAGATATGTATTAAAGATAGTATAAAGGAATTAAAAACTACAGACTGAATGTTATAAATAGAATTATCTTCTTTTCATCTATATATGAAAAATTATGTTTTATAATGATGAAATTTCTGCTTGTGATTCGGAAATCCAATAAAATTTTAGAACTCCAAACACGTCAGATCAAAGACACATTTTCCTTTAAATGCGAATAATTTATAATATATCCCGTATTATAAGTTTTATCAAAAAGTAAAAATATTCAAATAATCTAGTATGTATACAGATTATATTTCAATGTATAAGAGAGAAATTTCGAGTAACTTATAAAGTATTCTTAATTTAAATGGAAGCAAGTAAACAAATATTATCAAAATGTCTTTGTTTGTTGAAAAGTTACGAATGCAGTTTTGGAGACACAATTGTAGAAAAATCATAGTTAAAAATACATTCTTTAGAAAGATAAACATGCCATTCCTTTGTTATCCTAATTTTCTATCGAATATTAACTATTAGCTAGCACCATTGTTTGCTAAGTAACAAACTCTTAATTGAAGATTTCGAATGAGATTAAAAACAAGTTATATTAAAGCATACTACACTCAGACATTTTGGATTTACCAAAGGAAATGAATGTTTAATTTTACATTGTAATGTTAAGATAAGAGTTTAGAAATTAAACTAACCCTAAAGAAGACTTCGTAGAAAATTAATCTTTACTAATAATAACGAATATTTTCCGTATTTGGAACATTTATATTCTGGAGGTGGAAATAGTGTTGTTCTTTAGATTGATTTTTTTTTAATTTTAATCAATAAAAAATTAAATTAAATTTTGAGGTTTTAACAACAAAATTTGTGAAAATAATATCGGAAAAAAACTAATTTCTACACCGTTTCAAATATAAAAAATTGTCTTTCAAATATATTTACCAATGATATCAGTTTAATAATCGTGTAAATTGTTTCTGATGCTTGAGCATTTTTGAAGAATTTTTTTAAAATTGTTATTAATAGTTTATATTGTTGGAGTGAAATTGACTTCGTTGAAATTGAATTCATTTTCACTATTTTATGAAGCATTTAATTACGAGTTTTTCTTTCATTGTTGAAATTTCAGCGAATAATTTGTTGTTATCACATCAGAACATGATGTTGTTTTGGGAAAGAGGTTAGCGGGGTTAACAAAAATTCGAAGGCGTAAAATAATAAAAACTCCATTAGCCAAAAAAAAGTTATTATCTTCACGAGCATCACGAGTATCTCAAAAAATAATTTTTTAACCAATGTGTTGCAATTGTATTTACAAAAGCTCGGATTTAAAAAAATAAAGTTAATGGCTACAGCAAATAAAAGCTAGAAAAATGTCATTTTGAGCAGGTGATTATAAGAAATGAAATAAATAGGAAATGGGGTTTTTTTAAACAATCAATGCGAGATAAAGTCTTTTTGGCTCGTTTGCGATACTAAAGTGACTCATTCGATGAAACAATGAAAATGAATAAAAATATAATTTAACTCGCACGAGCACGAGGTGCTTGGCCGTTCATGAAATGATGTTCTGACATGATACATTGAAATATGCATGGCAGATTTCATTTCAATCTTTATTGTTATTGTTTCTTATGACACGTGCTCTGAAAAAACTAACTGAAGTAGTCAGCGATTTAAGTCTAATCAGAAAACTCTTGTTTTGTAGTAGCGTAAATTTGATCCAAGTGTACGACTTTTGCTTCTCACTCATCACATTCGCTGGTACAGTCCCTTTTAAAAAGGAAGGCACATTCACACACCTTAACAGATAGAACAACCACACCCAAACTCGAATTTGGGGATCACGAGGAAAATGCGCTAAGGGAAAAATTCTATATAATACCTATACTGTTTACAAGAGAATAAAGCACAACTAATTTGCAACACCACGAAAACTATAAAAGAGATGGACCAGACAATAGCCTTTTTAACAATGCTAGTCTCCATCAGAAAATTTCGTGTGCGAAATGAAATATATGAGTCTATTAACACAAACTTGAGTACTTACGTCGATCTTTATCGCCAAATTTGAAGTCGTCGCCAATGAGTTGCTAAACCACCAACAATGGTTAAAAAAACGCTATTATTTTTAAAAAATTGTTTCAATATCTGCCTTGCTTGAATTAGACGTGTGAAGAGCATGAATGGTCTTCTACTTATTTTGAGGTAGCTAGTAGCAGAGAGTTTCGTGCGTGCGTGTGTCCGTGCCGTGCCGTGCGTGTGTCTGTGTGTTTATTTCTTTTAAATAATGTTCATAGTCCTCCAGTGTATGATTTACTTAGTTTTAAAGTTAACATTTCAAATTTTGAATATCAAGTAACAAGTTAATTTTTATAATTCCTTTGCTTGAATAATTGAAATTCTTGTTGTCATTAAGCAGAATGGACGAAAACATCTTGAATGTATAATATTTGAAATATTTATTTGATGATAAATGTGAAACATGTGAATGTTATTTAAATTACATAGCAATAAAAATTTGTAAAAACAATTCAATAATAAACTAAAACTTATAAAATGATTAAAATTAGATTTTTTTTAAAAAAATTCATGTTGCATAGTAAAATTAATTTTCAAACAAAAATCATATTAATGGTAACATAATTATACTAATTTGAATATTTAATAAAGTAATAACTAAGATACATGCGATACATTTACTTTTACATAAAAGAATATTTTTTAAGTTCGATTTGATTGCATTTAACCAAGAATATAGATATTCCAATTTCAAGAGTATAGATTTATAAAAGTATTTTATATTTCATCAAATTAAATTTATTAAAAGAAAGGGAAAATTACAGGAAATGCATAGAATTATTTATTGATAATACAAATTAAAATACAAATACAAAACTAATACAATAAGATGATACATTAAACGAAAAAATTTGGGGTTGCCAATGGATTGACCATCACTCCCAAGGCGCACTTTTCAAAATCGCCAACTCGCCGCTCTCGTGCGTCTTGTCTCCCGAAGGAAGATATCCTCCAACGACAACATCGGGTTGCCATATTTGGCTCTATATCTCCTTTTCGAAAAGGGGGTGATGTTATCTCTGAATCAACCTTTTTTTTTATTAAATTCGCATAATGACTTGTTTGAAAGTTACGTACATTTCAAGATTTATATTTAATTTTTGAATCGAAAAAGGATTCATTCTTGCTGACGTGATAAGCATCAAAAGCTTTGCGATACAGATAAGGGAATCCACTGCACACTTTGCATCGACCTTTCCAATATTACCTCACTATATATTGCAAAACAAAATATTCTATTGAATAAATGTGTAAATCAGATGGCATGCTTAATGGCGTTTACCACGTGATCTCAATATTATTAAATCAATTCCATTTCGAGATTTAATGTTATTGATGCCATGAAAATGTAAGGGAAACCATATAATGCAAAATCACATCCCCATATACAACTTCATACACATAAATAATTTTCTTATCAGTGTCGCATCTATGTACAGAATGTATTCAAACATGGCTTGTTCGTGTTATCTTCAGAGATTCCGTCATCTTCCATTGAAAGTGCTCATTTTCGCATAATGACTTAAAACTGCAACTGTAACTGTCCACAGCAACCATTTCGAAGTAGAAATATGAGATCCTAAAAAAGAAAGTAAAATTACAGAAATTAAAATGGTAAGTTAATTCTAATGTATTTCCGTTAACCGGGTTCAAGAATTATGCCAAATGGAATTTGACGAAAAATCGCCAAATAATATAGAATTCTGCCAAATGGAATTTGACGAAAAACTGCCAAATAATGTAGAATTCTGCCAAATGGAATTTGATGAAAACTCATTAAATAATATAGAATTCTGCCAAATGGAATTTGACGAAAAATCATTAAATAATGTAGAATTCTGCCAAATGGAATTTGACGAAAAATCATTAAATAATGTAGAATTCTGCTAAATGGAATTTGACGAAAAATCGCCAAATAATGTAGAATTCTGCCAAATGGAATTTGACGAAAAATCGCCAAGTAATGTAGAATTCCGTTCTCTGTTTTCTCATTTGCTCCACTTAGTGATTCAGCTCACGTTTGGTTCAAAATTGGTGACATTTCCTCCCGGCTAACGGAAAAGTATCAAATCTAATAATAGTTTTAAACATCATTTAAAAATATGATCATGTATTGTATTTTAATAAAAAAATAAGCAAATAATTATAGTTTTTATTGGAAATTTATTTAAAAAATTATTCTTTTTTTTACATACATTTGTGAATTATTTATTAATTATCTATAAATCTATCCAAACTTAAATACAATGAATATTCATTTTTTAAATTCTATTTCAAAACTGTATGTAGTTCCAAGAATCTAAAAAATTGAGAGAGAATTCCCGAATTGCAAAACACAATCAAAGAAATTAAAAATTTCTGCTCTCTTATTACCAGAATTTTTCATTATGTCATGATTGCAACCTTCTTATCACAATTAACAAAAAAAATGATTGCTTGATTTGTTAGCAATTTTACTGAAGTTATAATTCCCATGAATAGAAATACATGATTAAACTACAAGCTTAAATTGTTTTCTAATTCAAATTTTAAAAAAAAACTCTCCTTAAAAATATTTTTTTCGCAATTAGCCCGAATTAAAAAATTATGTGCTATGTATCATCTGAAAAATGAGGTAAATTATACGTGTACTCATTTATAAGCAAATAAAAATATAAAACTAATTCAGTTACTGCTTTTCAAATACAACTCATTGCAGATCAAGAGCAGAAAAAATTAAAAGGAATTATTATTCAAGAAATCTAGAGAATAATACTTTTAAAAACAATCTTAACATCAACAAGAATATCAATTCTCTGTATTGGACTTCTTCTGAGTATTCCATTTCATATACTTTATTTAGCTCTGCTGCTCTTGGAAATGCGCAGCACATCAACAAGAATTGATGTTGTATAATTCTCAATTCTTAGTTTCGTATACTTCTAAAATGCAAAAGTTTTCGCTTTAGTTTATTCTGCAATGAAAAGAAAGAAATATGCCATTTCCTCTTTCCGTTCCTTTTATTCTGAATATGCCCACAAATCAGTCATTATAAACTCCACAAAATGAAAATCGTTCTTTTAGATTATTTATTTTTTGAGTTATCATTTTCTTCAACGCATAATAAAAAGGTCATATACAAATGGTTTTAATCCAAATTTAAAAATTTAATGTAATTCATGTATTTTGGTTTGCTTTTTAGCGTATTCATATATTAACAAGTAAAAGAATCAATGTCTATTTCATAAATGGTTTTATTTCAAATCAAAGTGGTTTATTAATATTGTTACAAACCTGTAATTTTGCTCTCCAGTACGAATAGTTTCATCGTAAGAAAGACCGCTTTACAATCAAGTGTCGCGTCAGTGATCTCAGAGCTTGGCAACCATTTGTCGACTTAGCGAAGATTTTGGCGACTTTGGTAGCAAAATGGATATTGCTGGAAACCAAGAATGTTAATGATCCGTCCAATAGAAACTGAGATGCGCCTTGATTGACCTAGAAAGTTCTCGGCCTGCTTCCTTTAAGCTATAAAAAGCCAACAATGCCAAGCTGTAGAATGAATTAAACCGGAAGAGCAGCTGATGTAGAAGACAAGTAATGAGTCTTCTAAAAGATAGCGAAGCATTTGTGGAGTGCCAGCGTTGTGTGGAGTCCCAGTGAGTGCGGAACTGAGCTGTGTGCCTTGTTGGAAGCAGTTTCGTATCGTGAGTAGAGTACCCAGTCTTGTAGTAGTAAGTCGACAACTAAAGCTAGAAGGCAATGAGAACTTCAGCCGTTTGGAGAGACCTTAGAGCGACCAACGCTCCTTCTACTGCTGATTCTGTCTGGCAGCTTTGTGTGCTGTGGTCGATTTAAACTTGTGGGTTAGTTTTTGTTGTAGTGTTGTGTGTTCCTCTAGACTGTACATGTATGTCATCTGTGTATTCGGCATTTACTTTAGTGTCTTTCTATCAAATAAACATCATTGTTGTTTTATACTGAGGCCTGCTGATTGTCTTCACGTAATACATTCAATACACGCGAACCCAGTGATTTTCGTAACAATATTTCAAAATAAAATATATGGATGATTACAATGCATTCTTTTTCAATAATATGTGATGGATTTTAAAAGAAACATAGAGATATTGCAATATTTTTTTATTTCTCATCTTTAAGAAATGAGAATTTTATTATATTCCATTAGTAACACTCGGGGGAGGGGGGGTTCTGTATATGAGATGAAATTGCATATAGCCTCAAAATGTTCAAAAAGCTAAACAACAGTGCTGATTGGAAATGTTTGAAAGCCCTTAAGTCATGATGCTGCTTACCTGTTGCTCGTATTTCTTTGACGGTCTCTGCATATATGTGCTGTATGGTCGCCACGCACTTCAGGGTCACTTTCCCATTGTGCAGAACATCCGGTTTCAAGTGAAACCTCAGAGCGAGGCTCGAACTCTCTAATTGATCTGGGTAGATGACTAGTTCCTGATCTGACATTTCTGAATGAGCCTGGAAAATTAAGTACGTTAGTGAGCATGAAGTGGAAAATAAAGAACTAAAAAACTCCTCTAGTAGCACACTAATAATGTACAATATTGATCAATATTCGCAATATTGTATAATACTGTGAAATATTGTTTAATATCATATAATATCGCACGACATCGTACTATTTTAGGCTACAGGATGTGTTACTTGGGTTCGTATAGTCGTTTAAAAAATCATGTTCTTCACTGAAAGCAGATTTACATATATATGCGTTGATGGCACAAGAGATACAAGTTTGTTGTTAATGTTGATGGCATTTGTCATTGGACAAGCACTGTTGGCTGTCAGCGATTTTAAGCTGAATGAGCGTCTCTCGTCTTTGAAGTAATGCCAAATGGGACCATGAGTACGAGTTAGCTACAAATTCTTCACTCTCGTTTGTACTGCCCCTTTTTACAGGGGGCACATTCACACACTTCAAAGACGGGGCACAGAAGAGTAACCATGCCCTAACCAGGGATGATCCCATCACAAGGAACACGCGCTACTCTGTGCCAGGACGCCGGCTATACACTTTTAAAAAAGTAAAATTAAATATTATTTGTAAGACGTGAGTTTGTTTGTTTTTTATGTGTGAGGTAGAGACAGTGATCATATCCAGTTTTAGTCCTAAAATTTTATTAATATGTAGAAACGGGACACAGCACATACATAAAACAAAAATACGAAAAGCGCACAATACTATTTCATCATCTATCTATTTGGTCAGTCTTAGACCCAGATTTATCTCAACTTTTTCGCTTCATCAGGCCTCCATTTCCACTCCGATCCCAACTCACGTCCTCCTTCTTCGTTCGTCAGTCCCGGAATGCCTCGTCCTCCCCCCTCGGAATCAACCTCTTCAAATTCCTTCTCCATTCTGCAATCCATCTGTCATCGAATATCTGGTTAATTTCTCTCTACACTTAACCCTTTTTCCCTCCGCTTTCCTGCGTATCTCCACAGAAAGGGTTGCCAAATGATTTTAGCAGGGTTGCCAAAGTTGGCGGACCTTACATTATTTTAAAAGGGCGAAATCCTTCAATAATAAATATTGCACAGCAAAAATAATGCTTTTAAAATTAAAATTTAAAAAAAAGATATATAAATAATGAATTTAATTGAAATTTAAAATCCTTAAAACCCTGAATCCTTAAATCCTTAATTTATTATTATTTCATAATAATAAATTCTTAAGGCGACCAGGCACCTTTAAAATGACTTTTTTGCAATTTTCACCTTAGTACTTTGAAATTTTACAGACATTAAGAGTAACACTATAAAAAATGACCCACAAAATTTTAAATCATTATATTAATTTATTTATGAGTTAGGAAGGTTATTATAATGCAATATTAGCGATAAATAACGTTAATGAAAAATGTTCCAGGCGCTCCAAATTTGTTCGAAAATGCTCCAATATTTATTATTATTTTCTCTAACCGTTTTGATACAAAATTTAGGATTAAACTTGAAATTTGAGTAAGAATTATTAACATTAACCAACATAATATCTCAAAACTACTGATTTTTTTTAAATATTCAAGTAGTTTTGAGTTATTATGTTGGTTAATTTTGATATTTATTACTCAAATTTCAAGTTTAATTCTAACTTTTGTTTCAGAAGGATTAGAGAGAAATTAATAATAAAAAAATGGAGCATTTTCGAACAAATTTTGGGCGTTTGAAACATTTTTATTAACGTTATTTAGCGCTAATATTATATTATATTAATCCCCCGAACTCATAAATAAATTAATATAATGCTTTAAAATTTTGTGTGTTATCTCCTATAGTGTTACTCTTAATGTCTGTAAAATTTCAAATTGCTAAGATGAAAATTGCGAAAAGTCATTTTAATGGTCCCTGGTCACGTTAATAGGAAAAAAAAACCAGCCACTTATGTGTAACAAAAAAAAACCCAATGAAACCTAGATAACTATTTAAACTTAAATTTTTCAATCACTTTTTTCTACAAACATCAATGACTGAATAATATTTTTTTACACATAAATTCTCCGCTATCAGTTAAACAGAGCAAATGGATGCATTCACAAGTTATGTTTCTTTTCACACAACTCAAACACGAAACGAACGTGGTATTTGTATTCCTTGCTCTGACAGGAAAAGTGTTTACTTTCTACAGCTTAGGAATTGAAAAGAAAGATGTCTAAAATATTCATACGTCAGCCGGATATCACTGAGGCCATATCTTAGAAGTGCTCTGACGTCCAAAAAAAATGTTGAGAGGAACATGGAACGTGACAGAGAAAAGTGTATCTAAGTCTGTAGTTGGGCCTTGTAGTCATTTTTTTTGTAAATAAATGGACGGAGGGCCTGAAGTAAGTAACGAACAGAAAGCTTTTCCGAATTTCCAGTGAAAGCAAATGGAAACAGAACATGTCAGACGGAGAGACAGAAATAAGTCGACTAAAGAATTTTAACGTCACCAAGATAAATAAGTTTCCATTTTTTTAGCTGACTGTTGAGAATGAAATAAACTTGTTTGAGGATAAATTTAGTTTAAGAAATAGTTGCATTAAAGAAACCTGTTCCTTGACGGCAAATAGAATTACCGTAAAATGTCACTTGTTGATCTAGAAAGAAAAAAGACAGTTGAATTATGGGAAATAAACGAATTTTCTGAGATAAACTTAATTTCAAAATGACCAGCTATACGAAGAAAGTGGAATCATTCTTAAAGTTTATCTTTTTGGAATGATTATAAGAAATTATCCAAAATTATTATTAAAAAAGGTGTTAATTTTTAAATTACAAAACAATAAAATTACTCTTTATACTTTCCTTTATTGTTATTTTGCCTTTTGTCTCAAGTCGAAATTACTTTAATTTATCTAAATTGATTAAATTTGTGACTTTCTTGATAAGATATAACACAACTTAAAATTAATTTAGCTTTTTTGTAAAAGTCTTAGAAAAATATTTTGGCGGAATTTTATAAATAAATAAAAATTAAATGTACAATTTTTTATAAAATTTAATTTAAATAAATAAACATATTTAAATAAATAAGCATCTATCTTTATTTTTCTTCTGAAAATAGATTATTCAAATTAAAGAATAGTCGTCCGAAAGCACGCGTTTAAAATAACTCTCGCTCAGCCACAGTTCTTGCCGCCGCTACAGAAACACCGGCAAGAACTGTGGCTGAGTCCTAAGGACCATCACCGGTTACGGTACAATATTTCCCTAAGGGAGCGTGAAAATAAGGAATAAAAAAAGTTTTGTTTCAAAGTATATTTTAAAAAAAATAAGAGATTTAAGAGCATTAGATCATTCTATTTAAGAATAGGATAAAACTTTCATTTGGAAGCAATTCTCAGTCGTAATTACTATCTAAATGCTAAAATATAAGAATATATTCTATAATTTAATTTATTTAAATTTAATATAATTTTTTTTAATTATTTAGTTTTAATCTGCTTTTTTTGAAGTAATGGGATTTTGTAAATAAAAACTAGTACAACATAAAAATATTCAATTTTTATGTTTATTTTTCATTGTTCAACAAATGTGCTCTTTAGAATATTTTAGGCTTTATAAGGAAAATATTATTGTAGAAAAGAATAAACTTTAAAAACTTCAAATAATAATTATGAAAGTTAAATTTCTATACATAGATAATAATATGATTTATTTCAGTTATTTCATATGCATATACATTTGTTGCGTCTTCGGGATGCAAAGTGCACGCAAAATAATTATTAAATTCCGAAAAATAATAATAAGTTAAAATGATTAATGATTAATTTTATTTATAACAAAAAATAATGTATGTGCGTGTGTTTACCTAGCTGGATTTACATGCTAAATTTTTAACCAAGAACTACCGGACTCGGTATACACATATTTTGAAGGAGGAGAATATGCAACTTTGAATGCTGCCTTTGAAACCTTGATTTGAATCTTAAAAATTATATGTACAGGAAGATTGAAGTACAAAGTTATTTTACACGATTTTAAAACTCAAAAAATTATTTTTTAAATATTAAATGTCTACCATTTTTTAAAAATAATAATGCGTTTTATTGTTGTAACGGAACTCAAATGGATTATATTTTTGTAGCAAATGATTTAGTCAGGGGTTTTCTTGTTTTATTTATAATTTAAAAAATAAAGATTGGCTTATTTAATTGCCTATTTTCCTTGTTTCTTTTTTACTCCCATTACTATAGAAACATTGACTGTTTTATCTTCCGTTATAATCAGAATCATAAATATAATAAAAAATTTTGATAGTGCAGATAACGATTAACAGATAAGTAAAAAAAACCTCTAAGCTAACACTAATTGCATGTCTTTCAAAATAAAAAGGTACTTACATATTACAACATCCACGCCAATGGTTTAGTAGCTCATTGGCGACGGAGTCAAATTTGTATTCAAAACTAACAGCATTTGACAACCAATTGTTTTACACCAAATATTGAGTATAGTTAATTTCAATAATGTGAACGTAATTCTAAGTGAGAGTATCAAGTTGTAAGACAATAACACCAGGTCTGGGTTTTAACGTATAAGACCGTCGACGCCAACGGTTTAGTAACTCATTGGTGACGGATTCAAATTTAGTGATAAACCGTCAACGCCAACGAAACCTACAAAATGGCGGACGACATTTAAGGCTTGAACAATTTTTTAAATAATGGTGATTTTTTTTGCCATTATTGGTGGTTTAGTAACTCATTTGCGATGGCTTGAAATTTGGCGATAAATATCGACTGTATAATACGTAAATACCAATAAAAATTAGTTATTACGTATAAAATATGATGAAGTTTTTGTTATACATTAATCTCTGTGAACCTCTGGTAGCTAATATTAGGTAAAAAAAATAGCGTAAAAATTTAATGAGGATTTGTAAAAAAAATACTACTATAAAAATAAATGAAAGAATAAAAAAAAGTAAGGATTATCTTACCAGCTGATCATTTATATACCATTTGAGATCTGGAGCCGGTTTGGATTTTCCAGAAATACACCAGATTGACACGTTGTCTCCTACTTCGTAATCAGACTTTTCTTCAGTGAGCTTTGGGCCATCAGATGGCGGCACTGTCGATTCATGAGAACGAAGAAAAATAATTTTACAAATTTTAATACAATTAGAAATTAATTCATTAAAAGACATTTACACTACAATTAACTGTGAAATTTTATTGAATCCTCTAAATTGTGTTCATACATCCTTGATTCAAGACAATCGATTTAGAAAAATATGGATAAATAATATTGCTTAAATGTGTTTATTTAGAAATCTATAACAAGAATGTTGTTGCTGTCGCTTATGGCACTGTACATTGTCTCCTACTTCGTAATCAGATTTTTTTTCAGTGAGTTTTGTACCATCAGATGGCGACACTATCGAATCATGAAAAGAAAGAAATAAATAAAAATAATTTTACAAATGTTAAAAGATTAGAAATTTATCACAATTAAGTCCTTTTCATCATAATTAATTGTGATATTTTTTACCACTATATAGTTTTATGCATTCTATATACAAAGATAATCGATTTAGTGGCACATAGAGAATTCAGAAATGTTTAGGGAAAATAAAGTCCTTATTTATACTGCTAATCTCAGACCTGTTTTAACATATGCAAGCCCTGTTTGGGCATATGCTGCAAGAGGCAATCTTAATATCATTGACAGATGCCAAAACATTGTTCTCAGACAAATCACAAAAGCAAGATGGTTCATGAGGAACGACGATATCCGACACGCTCTAAATCTTCCATCATTAAAAGAATTTATCAAAAAAATCGCCACTAAATTCTTTATTGACCTCGAAAATACTGATAACCCAGCTATAGAAGAAATAGAAAATTACACAGCAAACCCTAACAGTGGGAGACCAAGATTTATTTTACTTTAGTTTTTACTTTAATTTTTTGTCTCATTTGCATTATCTCTCCATTTTTGTTCGTCCCTAATCATATCAAAAATCAGATTTTTCTTCAAAAATTTCCATGAGCTTTCTCGCAATTTAATTGGTTATTCCCTCAATCCTTCCTACCCCATCCTCCACGCACCCTCTCTAGAGGAAAGTTGAGAGAACTCACCTCGCCTTAAGCCGCACCTACAACGTAAAGATAAACTGCTATCTGACACGCCCGCCTTCATTCAAGTAACCTCAATGGTCGAGCTGCCATCGTGCTCATTACTACTTAAAGCTCTTCCCGGAAAATTTCCCGCACTTCAGAACATACGACGTAACTCTGGACTTTAAGTTTTGCCGATCGGGGATGGCGCACTCCGGGCGCCGGGGCCCCTAACCATATTCCTTGTATCCTTGTAGTGGCATATAGACAAATAATATCGTTTAATTGTGTTATTTAGAAATCTATAGCAGCCCTAGTAGCACACACATAATGTACTATATTGCTCAATATTAGAAATAATGTTTAATATCATATAATATCACAAAATATTGTACAGTATTATGCAATAGGATGCTGATGTTGTTGTCGATTATGGGACTTTACATGCCCACTGGCAAATTTATCAGAAATTTAAACAAAGTCAACGTCTCCTACTCTTCCAGCAGCGCCTGGTATGGCCAAGAGTATGACTTAACTACTTCATCCGTCACATTCGCACACTTCACAGAGAGGACACAAAAGAAAAACCATGCCCTCACCGGGACTCGAACCCGGGATGCCCAGATCACGGTGAATATGCGCTGCGATTGCTAGATTGAGAGCAGATACAAATAGATTGATTAAAAAATTATATTTCCATGTTGCTAAATAAATAAATACAAATTTCATTAAGTATTAATTACGAAATAAAAAGGTAATATAGACACTTCATCAAGAATTACATGTCAGGTTTTATTACATTTCATTTTGCTCACTAAATTTTTAGACTCTATAAAAACTAAACGTCTGTCATGTAACATTAAGTACGGC
The DNA here is from genome assembly GCA_026289955.1 of Argiope argentata. Lineage (NCBI taxonomy): Eukaryota > Metazoa > Arthropoda > Arachnida > Araneae > Araneidae > Argiope > Argiope argentata. Next base: position 3,304 of record JAOUZG010005432.1, on the reverse strand, counting down.
CGTAGATAAAGGCCGCCTAAAATCACGGCATAAATACATAAATAAATAAAAATATACAATATTGGGAAAAATTACTAAAATAAAAGGCAAAAATATCGGCTCACTAAAGTTGGGTTGAATATGAAATAAAATGATCAAATTATTAAAAGAGAAGTTTTATATCGATCACTTATTTCTAAATCTACCTCTGTTTAAAATTTTAAACTGTTTTCATTATTTATATTTAAAGAAAAGTCTCATAATCAAGCCGGCGCCCTGGTATAGGGGTAGCGTGTCTAACCCAAGAGCTGGGCGCCCCGTTTTGGGCATGGTTGTTCTATGTTCTATCTATAAAGTGTATGACCCCCCCCCCCCTGTAAAAAGGGCTTGTGCAAGCGAGTGTGAGGAGTGAGTAGCTAAGTCTTACTCTTCTTCTTATTTGACGCTATTTCAAAACAAGAGACGCTCCTTTCGGCTTAAAACTCACTGATGCCTCGGCGAATATTGCCCATGGCAAGTGTCACTAATAAGAACAACATCATAATCCAATATAAAAAGGCTATTAACTAGTGAATTAATAAATAAAACTACGTTTGTAAATATTTCTGAGTAGATATTAAACAAATGAAACTTTATATAAAAGGATGATAGCGTTTACTGAGATTAATGTTAGTAATATTATGATCCGGAGTTGAAAAAAAGACTTTGATATTGTTAAAAATAAATATTTTCTTAATTATGATATTAAAATATCATTAAGATCAGTCATTCTGGACAAGGATCTACTATAAACAAAAAGAAACAAAAAATGAGAAATTATATCATTTAGTAAAAGGATAATATAATAATAAGAATAATAATACACAAAAGAAACTGAGGAGCAGAAATTTTTTAGGCTCTGAACATTAAACAAAATATTTAATTACGTACGGAATGAAGAAGTTAATGACTCTTAGCTCTCATTCTGGACACACTTTTGAAAATAAAACAAAATAGCATTATAGCATAACAGAATAAATTTAAGGAAGACTTAAACAGCTGAATAAAATTATTTTTAAGCTTTTTTTAAAAAAAATAATAAGTATCTCTATGAAAGTTTAATCTTATATTTTTAAGTAATAAATAAGGACAGAATTCCAAATATTTTTTCCTCTCATTTCTCCGTCCAAAATGTTTTAATCTAACTTTTCAAAAAATCCCCAAATTTACAATTCATGTAAGGAATATTCGAAATGAAGCTATTTTTTTCTACCTTTTATTTTCCTTTTTATATTAGAATTCATCCATGAAAAAATTCTTTTTAAAGAACTGGAAATTAAAATGCATTAATACAACTTCTAAAATTATTCTTGAATTTTAAAATAAAAAAAAAAACAAAAAAAAGGAATTACGATGGAGAGAAAAAAGTTTTTTTCTTTGAGGATTTATTTTTAAAAAATCGTTTGACTTTAATTACCCTTCTGATAAAAATTCATATGCAAATTTTTCGTTGCTATTATTTCAAAATGAGAAGTTTTTGATGAAAATAAAAAGAAAGAGAAATGCTGCTTTCAGAAAAACTGAGATTTATTTAAAGAATCGCTTTAGGAAAACTTTTTTTCAAACTCTTTTCTTGCAAAATTAGCAATTTCTTTTGGCATTATAAGCAAACTGTGCTATATATTAAGGTAAATTTAAGTTCAGTTATACTTTAGCTTCTAAAAGAGCAACAGAAAATATCTAAAATGGATATTGTTAATGACAATCTATGTTATTTAATGAGAAATCTTAACTTATGTTCAAATTTTTATTTGAAATTAGATTCCTAATGCCTTATACACAAGTTTCGAGCATTCATCTTTCAAAACCATATAAACCATCTAAGTATTAGGCTCTTATAAGGACTCAGTTTTTAGGGATATCTCGTTGTTAACAAATAGAAATATCTCATGTTCATTTCTTCCAGTTCCAGTTTTCTAGATAATGCATGTAGAAAAATGATAATTTCATATTAGATCCAAAGAAGACTTTATACAAAACATGAAGAAAAAAAAACAGAACATGAACAGATCATCCATAATATTTTTAGTACCATCCATTTAATATATTTTTTTAATCAAAAAAGGTCAAACCTAAAAAGAGTCATACCTCGTAAGATATATTAAATGAAAAACGTATTCATTTCGTGCCATAAGTAGTGATACTTTGTAAATCTATTAGATTCCTGTATTATCAGACGGGTTGACTCCATAACCAAAGCATCACATAGTATCTCAAAAATTTTCAAGAAACTATTACTACTTTAACTCTAATTTTGCTTTTTTTATCATTTCAGAATTTGATAATATTTTGAGAATGGGGTAAACAAAGATCCATAAACGAAAAATTTAATTTTTTTTATATGCACGAACATCTCGAAAAATCAGATTTTAATAAAGCATTGCCATCGCAATTACAAAAGCTCTGATTTAAGAAAATAAGTTAATGACCGCAGCAAATAAAACCTAGAAAAATGTCATTTTCAGCACGTGATTATACGAAATAAAAAAAAAATAGGAAATGTGATATTTTTTTAAATAGCAAATGCGAGACAAAGTTTTTTGGATCGTTTGCAATACTAAAGGGACTCATTCGATGAAACAATTCAAATGAATAAAATATAAAATTTAACTTGCACGAGCACGAGGTGTTTGGCCGTTCAAGAAATTATGTTCTGACATGATACATTGAAATATGCATAGCAGATTGTATTTTAATCTTTTTTGTAGTTGCCTTAACAAGACAAATGAATTTCTGTTTTCTACTAATTCATTAATTTTTAGATACCCCTTAAAGAAACTCTTTTATTATGTTAACGTCAGAACTTTTTATTCCTGAAAAGAATGAACATTGAAATAAAGACTACTTGTACACGAACGGCATGCCTGAGGCTCACATCCCCCCCCCCCCAAAAAAAAATCTCCAAAAATGTCGTGGTTTTTTTTACAACCGACAATTAATTGCAAAAATTGCATAGTCTATTGACTAGGTTGACATGTGAGTTGTATTTAACACAAAATTCAAAAATGTCATGGTATTAATACACAAATGGAGGATAAAAATAATGAAATAATACGTACCTACAACTTCTAGATGCCTCGTCGACTGCACACATCGGAAATAGGGCTTGTCTGTGGACACCTGGCAAGTGTAGTTACCGAAGCTATCCATACTTAACTCCCTTAAGTATACAGTATTTTTATCAGATTTGGATATCTGAAAAGTCAAAGGAATATCTTTATCAGATTTGGATATCTGAAAAGTCAAAGGAATATCTTTATCAGATTTGGATATCTGAAAAGTCAAA
>JAOUZG010005425.1:0-20041 GCA_026289955.1 Argiope argentata | reverse complement strand
TATCTACACGCGAATAGGTCTAAGCAGGAACATTTTTTTTATGGAATTGCAAACTTCTCGTTTCATTTTCTCTATTTTAGGGCAGATTGCAATAATAATCCCTGCCCTGATCTGATATTCGCATTTTAAAAAAATATTGATCCTGGTTTATTATTTCTTCATGAGTGATTTGGAACTATGGGCAATGTTCTTTCAAATTCTTATTTTTGATCGTTTGTTTATTATCGTTTTGTTTACACCTTTTTTTCTGTAAATTAGTCATTATTTGCTTCGATTAATTTTTAGTAATTAGTTTTGATCTGAGTGCTCGCAAAGTTTTTATTATAATATTCTTGATCTTGTTTACTTTATATGGTATGTTATGGTATCTATTTACATATTAAATGTAAAATTTTTATGCGTTATAAAATCACAATGATTCTTGTATTTCCCTTTATTTGTCAATATATTTGCAAGTTTTTACATCAATTTCATAAGATAACCTATAAAATTCATAAATGGGATGAAAAATATTTTACTATTCAAACTAATGTTTAAACAATTATACACTCGGAACTAAGGTTAAAATCCAAAATATGTAATAGCAGACACCCGTCAAAAAGGGAAACATAATAAATCTTTCTCCCTATCAGGAAAGGTGCAGTATTTAAACTTATCCTTTAATATTCAATTGACAGAATAACCAAAATCTGCAACACTATTTTTTTTAAACCATCAGATTTCATAATCAAACTCAACAAAAGGAAGTTAAAAAAGAGTAATTAAATATTTATGATTCTCCGAATAAATGAAATATTGTTTAAAATTTGCGTTTTTGGTTTTTTAAAATGCCTACTACATTGCAATTTTTACCTAAGCATCCTTCTCCCATTTTAGAATTAATCGACTGACATGTTAAAGAATTGTGGATTTGAACAGTATGGCATTTCTGGTATAATATATTATGAAAAACATATGAAATAGTGAATGAAATTACATACGGGGAAACTCTAAACAGTAATTCCCTATAAATCATAAACAAGATAAACGGCAAAAATTAAATGTGATAGTAAAAATGAATTGTGACAATTAGAATTTTTTGGAATTATTGGAATATTTTAATGGAAACACTTTCTTAACAGCTACATGTTTCTGAAAACTAATTTATGCAGAATTTATGTATCTTGCTATTTATTAAAAAGACATACTGAATATTCATTCCTTAAATAAACATTTTTAAAAGGGATTAATCCAGATAATATTTAGACATATATTTAAAAAAGAATAATAAAGAAACGTAAAGTAACTTAAATTAATATAAAAGTGAAATAACGACTGGTATTATATTGATAATAGATCAGTAGTTATTTAATATTTATGAATGTAATTGATATTCATAAATATTCATTTTAATTTACAAAAAGAAAAAAACCCGTTTTTTCCTTTAAAGTAACGTTCTGCGTTAAGCTGAACAAACTTACTCTGGTTTGTGAAGTGAGTGACAAGCACGATTCTTTATTCAGAATTTCAATATACTTACTTCCATTCCTCATTAAACATAGACCCCTAACCCTATAATTAAAACTTATCTGAAACACAAACATGATAGACTTTGTTTTTTTTTGTTATGTGGTTTAGTAATCAATATATTTTTGCAAATATACTTCCATTATTCGATAAAAATTGATGAAAACGCCTCAGAGAAGATTTTTTTTTGCAAATGCTATAGATTCAATTTCTTAACATACATTCAAAGGATATTTGAAATTTTAATTTCTAATTTTTCAATATTTATGAGATTTCTGATCCTCCGTTGTAGAAGTAAAAAAATAAATCTACCATTATATATTCCTTGGTACATAAAAATTCCTCTAAGTTTTACTCTTTTTTTGCCAGAAAGTGAAAGGATTTAAACATCATCTTTTTTTATCCTAAAAATATAAATAAAAACATTCAAGGTTACAAAAAGATACCTTTAAAGCATTTTAGTTAATGAAATGCATTTAGATAAGATTTACGCATTCAATCTGCAATAAAAAGTTTAAATTCCCTCCCCTTCCTACAGCCCAGATAGAAAGGGCGTAGATAGAAAAAAGGCATCAAACGAGTCTTAAAACACGTAAACAAAATGGCAAATAAGCGCCAGGAAAAGGTACACTTGGTCGAACGCCTTCGAATGTCATAAAATATTCAGAAACCAAAGTAAATCCCTCATTTCCTCGACAAAACCTAATAAAAATTGGATGCTTTACATCATTTACGATGCCATTCCCCCGTCGGTTTCAAGCGAGCGGGTTTCAAGATTTTCTTCAGACAATATCGATCTCGGCTTTCAGTAAGTAACCGGATTAGAGAAAGGGAAAAAAAGATTCCTTTCCAGTCCCTCCCCAGGCGAAAAAAAAAAAACACTTTTTGGCGTCCCTGCACAATGGGCACAGGTGATAGCTTTTATAGCACACGCAGTCCGAGAAAGCTGATGAGTTTTCGATGGAAAACTATACCATTGAAATTGCTTTTTTCCTAACTACTATGTGTTACCCGTGTGATAGTGTGTAAGGGATTATTTAATACGAGCGGGTACTGCTCAGAACATTTGTTCACTGGTTACACGACTGCGTTCACTATTTACTTATTTCCTGGCGAAGTTATATCGAGGAGTGGCGTTCTATGACCGGTTATTTTCTGTTAGGAATGGAAGGGGTAATGGAAAAACCAATGGCAGAAATCGGGAAAATAGCTACAGTATATCACATCTGTTTCCAAGATTAATAGAATGAAGCACGGAAAAGAAAAATTCATTATTCATTTTCACGCCATTGCTTAGAATCTGAAATTTCTTATATAAATTAAGGCATGTATAAAAATAAATTAATATAGAAGACGAATTAAAAAGCGTATTTGATTCTCTTGGAACACAGATTTTAAAGAAGTGCAGTGCATTGACTAGGAGAATTTTCTTGTATCATGCCAATATGTTAAAGAAATTTCCCAAAATCACACGGTGTAAAAATGGTGGTAACATCAAATATATGGTAAACCCTGCATTTTTTGAAAAATTGTGTTTTTTCAGCGATAATTTATTGATAGATATCACATACTGATTACATATGAATATTTTTCTATCCTACCTACCTATAAGCTGGTCGTTTAAATAAAAAGAACCATCAGCGCATTTCGTTTTACTTATTATTCGAAGCAATCAGCAACATTATAGTATTCAGTTTGCAATTTATGTATTACTTATGTTTATGAACTTGACCTTCGCTTTATTATAATAGAATCTAACCCAAGATGGAATATAAATATGTCATCGTGAGAGCAGATAGAAAAAAAAATTCTAATATTTTGTTATAAAAATGTTTTTTTTGTGTGTAAGCAATATCACGTTTTTCGATGATGTTATCTATATAAATAAACTTTAAAAAAGCAAAAAATATTAAATATGTTTACTAAAGAAAAAAAAACGGAGCAAAACGGGTGACTCGAGCCGAGAACCTGCAAATCACGCTCCATTCATGTTTCAGAGAAGACACCCATACAGGGAAACTTATAAAGCAAAATCTTATCTAAATATAACATTTGAACTAAATCGTTAGAGGCGTTTCTGAGATAGACGAAAAAACTTTATATATACTCAAGAAGTTAAAAAAAAAGGTTGAAATAATCATGACTAACTTACTTCTGATTCACATACAATGAATTGTTAGAATTGCGGTAGTGTAACTAGCAGAAGTTTCTTATAGCAGGTCAATTAATCAAAGCAATTTCTAAATAAAACAATGCAAAAATAGAAACAGCATTGTATAAATTCATGACTCGTAAGCATCTAGTATTTTTATTAATTGCTAAATGATTATGCGCAAATTTGGTCATTTTATTGCTCACTTTATTCGTTGTATTATTCTATTTAATACTATTGCGAATTATGTAAATTAGAAACCAATGCAATTTTTATTACAAAATGTAACAAATTCTTGCCATTTTAATTATTGTTAAGGTACTCCCTATGAACACATTGTAATACAAATTAGTGAAGAAGTCTTTTCTAAGAATCTAAAAATCATACACTTTCCCTATTGATTATTGGTATACATGTTAATGCTTTTCTTCATAAAATATAAAATCGCTTCATCTAGTTTTTTAGATATATTTGCTAGGGCATTACATATATATTTAGGGCTTTCCTTAGTTAAAAATACCAAGCATTAAAAATATTACGAATATATTTCTAGAATTGCAAGGATTTTGATCATTAATATGAAATTAGATAGTATGAAGTAGGTCTTTAGAATTTTTATATCTGTAGAGAATGAATAATTTGGAAACTAAAGCTGTAATTTTAGTTAATCGCTAAATGTTACAACCTTTCTGCATTTTTTTCTAATAAACCTAAAAGTAGAAAAAATGATGTCTCAAAGACGATTTATCTCCAATTTGGTGTCTACACATTTTGAGGCTTCAAAACAACCTCATGTTCTCACATGATAATTAAACAGAACATATAACCTTAAATTCTAAGCAAAAACGCCTTTCTGATTGCTGACATATTTACGTAGATAGCAGTTTGCGAGTGTTGCTTAAGTTCAAAATGCAGTTAATAGCTGTCTGAAGCATATCCAACAAGGCTTGCCTGATGGTGAGAATAAGTACCTCAATGAGAGGAAAGTACTCAAGAAGGCACAGGTATCCTGATATTTCTAAGTGCCGTGATACTTATGATTAGTTTAATAATAGAATTAATTGATTCCCGGACTCATTCTGTCACTAACAAATAGAGGTCTATTGTATCATTGAATTTCCAAATTCCTTTCTCTCATAAGATGGAATATCAGATTATGAAATTTTTTGCAACACATTTGTAATATGAGTAAAATTATCAAACTTATCTAAACATTTTCCGATACTAAATATACTGAAATTTGTTTTCTGGAAAGGACAAAAACAATAAAAATTAAATAGATATACTCATATATCGTCAAACATATGAAGCAGCCAAATACGAGATTTTTCAATTATTCAATAATTATGCTAAATTGCGAGAAATTAAAGATTCAGTTACTTGTAAACTGAATTACCGTTATGTAATAAAATTTCTTTAAAATGGAATGTTTATAAGTCTAGTTACTTTAATTATAAGTACTTCTGAATTCTGTGAATGTCGCCTTTGAATGAGATTTTGCTCTATGCATTTTAATTCTTAGAATATCAAAGGAATTTACTTATTTCAATTTAGTTCCAAAGGGAAAAATAATCTTTTTTATTATTCATTCTATTAATTTAATTCGAAAGCTTAGTAAATTCATTAATTAATGCTTTGAGAGGATATATAATATTTGAATCTTATTTTAAACATTTCATTATTTCCAAATGTAATTAATTTTTAAAAGATTTAAATTGTGTGCTTAACTTATATTTATGAAAATTTGATAAATGTATCTTAAATATGTAATACTGGATACAAATAATTAAAAACATTCTATTAAAATTGATTAAGTTATTAAATTGTTTGAGATAAATAATTCAAAATTGTTGCCCATTTAAAAAAATTATTAACTTATTTCTAGAAATCTAAAATTACTCCACACATATTATCATCTTATTTCTTAGACATTCTCATACTGTATGTGTTGCAAAAGTAACGAGAACGAATTAGCGAGCATTTAAAATTGCATCCAATTGGAAATAAAGACGATATGCTCTCGTTTCCATTTAATAATGTATTTATTTTACGTTTTTTAATTGAAATAATAAATTGACGCTTTAAAGGAAAATTAGACACTTTTTGTTTGTTCAATTTATTTTACAGATAGATATTTAATGAGTATCTGCCCTTTTCACTAAAGTTATTTAGCACTAGAATTTTAAATAAGATTTTTATAAAATGTATAATGTATCTTAATTCATATTATATAATATTATTATTAAATCTTACTATGGTAATATAGTCTAAACCAGCAATTCTACAATATGATTTTGTTGTCAGCTATGTTGAGGCCTGTAAACAAATTGTTTAAATAACATAAAATGCAGATTTTGGAAGAGAAAAAAAAAGGGAAATGGCTATTAGGTTCAGCCAATTTCTACAGCGAAATTTCTGGGATATAGCAATAATTTTTTTTATTTAGTAAATAAAAACTTAGCAATACTGTAAAATTTTTCAAAAAAAGAGAGAAAAGATTTTGAAGAAAATATGTATAAGAAATATCTTTCTATATATGTGTGTGTATGATTATTAATATGTTGTTTTGTCACATTTTTTTAATATTTAACATGAAATACTTTGGATTTTTTAACTTTTTTTAGGAAATTGCTAAGTTCAAAATAGTTTAAGCAAAACTCTAATAATTGTCTAGCTCTAGGTCATTTTTTTAAGACTTTCACATCTTATTTTTTTAAGAAAGTTTTTCAGGAATATTGTTGTCAAATTTAATGCAGATAAATTGGTTTGAAAAGCCCGAGATTTCGGCCTGCTTAATAAACATAAAAAGTTATATTTTTATTTCTTTTCTGGATACTCCTTTCAGAATTTGCTTCTGAATTGGCCTGATATTTCTCGTCATCATAGTTCTCATTTGTTTTCATGAAACAGATACCCTTTACAATTTCAAAAATAAATTTAATAATATTCGTCAATTTGATGTATGGTAAAATTAAGAAAGAGTTAGTTGCGATAATTTATTTCAAAAGTTAAATAGGCTTTTTTATTTTAAACACTTATTGATGATAATTTATTTGCGACAAATAGTTCTCAGAAAGTTCAGTTAGTTAATTATTAACTCTATTGATTTATATGAGATAATAATAATTTATCTTAATTCAAACAATGTATAAATCATACAGTTTCTATTAGAAAATTTTGTTCTCTAATAAAACCTCATCATGTAAATTAAAAATGTAAATTGCTTCAACTTTAAATCTTATTATAACTATAATAGGATCTAATTGTATAATTTTCAAAGTTTTAATGACAAAAATACTACTCACTGAATTATGCAGTTTTAAATATTATTTTCACTGTATTACATCTTTGGTAAATTTTTCAAGAAGTTTGGTATTTTTTTCAAACAGACAAATGAAGTTTCTTGCTTAGTTTTAAAAACTAAGCACGTTCACTTAAAAATAAACTAATAGTATCAATCATACAGTATATTTTATACTTCAATAATTATTTGTGTTCAAAATTCTCTAAAATCATAGTAAAAACGTTCCTCTCCATTAGATTTTTAAAGATAAATAATATAAATCATTAAATGAGATTTTGACAATGTTACTATTTTTTTCATATAAACAATTGAAATTGATTACTGACATTTGAAAAATTAACATTATTCACTCAATAATGAAATAATTACATTTACCATACAGCTTATTTTAAAATTCTACAGACTCATTTTGTTTCAGAATTCACTAAACTTGTAGAGAACGTGTTTCTCTGTCATAAATTCTCTCAGGCAAGGAATAAAATGCATAATTGAGTTTCGATAAAATTAATTTTTTTTCCAAATATGCAATTGATATTTGTTATTTACCTTTAATATGCCCTCTAATGCTCACTTAAAAACCAACTAATTATATCTACCAAACGGAATACTTTTCTTTTCTCCTAATTTATTTTCTTTTCTACTATCCTTTCTAAGTATTTTTTTCACGTAAACAATAAAAATAATTTACTTTACCAGGAAATTATTTTTTTTCAAATTAACAATTGAAATTGATTGCTTAAATTTCAAAATCCAAATGTTCACTCAAGAACGATGTAATTAGATCCACCGGACAACGTATTTTCTTCTCTACCAATTGTTTTTAATCTAGAATTCAGGAAACTTGAAAAGAAAGCATTTCTTCCAAATAATTTTTTCAGGTAAACAATATAAATCATTTAATGAGATTTCCAGGAAATAACGTTTTTCAAATATAGAATTGAAATCGATTGCTTGGATTTCAAAAATCACATTGTTCACTCAAGAACGATGTAATTAGATCCACCATGCATTTTCTATTTTTTTTTTTGTAATTCTTTTATTCCAGAATTCAGGTAACTTGTTGAGAAAGTGTTTCTTCTTAATTTTTTTATCTGGTAAATAACATAAATAATTCATTAAAATTTGTAAAAATTTGATTTTTTTCAAATATTATAAAATTGAAAATGATTGCTTACCTTTAAAAATCGCATTGTTCACTCAAGAGTGAACTAATTATATCCACCATGCAACGTATTTTCTTCTCTCCCAATTATTTTTATTCCGGAATTCAGGAAACTTGGAGAGAACGCGCTTCTGCGAGTAAATAATGGAGCAAGTGAGGACATCCGTATGCAATGAAAATGAATGTAATGCCCGACTATAAATGCTCCCTATTATTAAAGTCGCTCGTAACAGCTCTCCTTTCTGGCGTGATGTCAGTATCATTACTGCAATTTGGTTTGTTTACCGAGAAGGAAGGCATTGTTAAGGAATGTTTGTAATTTCTCTCCAAGTTCACGTTCACTGTAATACGTTAGCGCCGTAACGCCCGGAACGGCGCATTCCGAACCGAACGAAATGATGTGGCCCTTCAAATTTCCCCGCTCATTTTGCGAAGTCACTCTACACACTCTTGACGGGGAACTCTAAATTATGGGTATTTGGTGGAGACCTTTTCAGACAAGGTTCACTTTTGTAGAATTTTGGACTGCCATTATTTTATATCATGCACGATAACGCGAACAGGGCTTTCAGCGGAAGTAAGAGGTTGAAATACTTTTGGAACGACCCACACCTCGAGCACTTAACTGCATAACACAGTAAAAAATTAGTTTGCGCATTGCAGTTTTAAAATATCTACTATCTGCTCATCGTCTTAAGTTTTTGTAAGGTTCATCCTCAAATTGAAATCAATTCAAACTTGCACAATATATGTCAAGAGTGAAATTCTATAATAATTTGAAGATGAAAGGACTGCAGTTCAATGACGTATGCAATTATATTTTCTGAATGATTGCTTCATCATTATACAAGTGAATGCTTCATCAAGTAAATTGATATCTATGTCACTTTTTTAAAACTTAATTTGTATTGTAGTATTTTATATTATAGTAAAGATGTAAGCAATTGTAAATTTCTATCATTCATTATTATTTTTTTTATTATCATCATTACTTGAAATACTTAACAGTTCGTAGTTACTTTTGTTTGTTAGCATTACTGTTTTGCTCTTTTTTTATTGTTTATTACTAATTTCTGAAGACATTCTTTTATAATTTATTATTAAAAACAATTACGCAGTTATTCCCTTATAATATCTTTCTTTAAGGTATGTGAGCATAATCTGAAAAAATCTTTGAAAAAAAAAGCTTTAAAATAGTAGTAATTGTAGTAAAAAATTACAAGTTTTTACAAATTAAAAATAGACCTTTTTCCCCTAAAAAAAGAATAAAAAATCTTTTAGTTTAGAGATTTGTCAAATAATTTTCTTAACATTTTGCAAGTATCTTTAAAAATACATAGTTCAGTTCTGAACTAAAGAAATATATTGTATTCATATTCGCCCTTTAAATATTGGGTTAGATGACTAAATAAAATGTGATTTTCAATTGATTTCACATAGAGAACCATTAAAAATATTTGAAATTATTTTTAAATGGACATATTACTTATTATATAATTCAGGAACTGTAGAGCAATGTTCAGTAACTCTTGTACAAAATTCTAACAAAAAATATACATTAACGTTTTATTTATGCGATTTTTTATAAAAAATAATTCGGCCAATGATTAGAGTTTGAGAAAATAGCATTTAAATTTGAAAAATAGAATGAAAAGATACATAGAAGGAAATATAAAAATCAATGTAATTTTTAAAACTTTGAAAGATAAATTTAAGCGGGTTTTTTTGGAGGAAGCTACCAAAACATTAATAATATTAAATAAAAAAAATGACTTTTCAAACATTTAAGAACTCAAAGCTATTTAACTTCACTTCTATCATGCAAAATTTTATTTTTTTAGACAGATAAGCTCAACTATTTATCCCATTATCTTTAACTAAGATACCTAAAGCTGTTTAACTTTTATAAAACCAAATATTCATATTTTTAATATGAAAGCTTTAAAAAAAATTGAAATTATACATAGAGTCATAATTTGCATTTTCGCTTTTGTGACAAAGAAGGTAACGTTGCTGTCGGGTACATCTTTTCTACATATTTTCTTACCTTTTCTTATGTTTATCAACCAGAAGATAATATTATTCATCAATATTTTACTTTTAAACCAAATATGTGTATTATTTAGGAATTCATATATTATGAAATATTCTGTAGCCTTTTTTACTCATTGGATGCCCATAAAGGGCAAAAGACCATGATATAATGTATGAGATCTGGCGATATAATTTTCAAAAAGGAAAGTTAGAAAATAATTCCAAATCCAAAGTTTATTATCATGTGATTGCCATGGAAATAAAATTTGTGATAATATCTTTCATGTGATTCTTGGCCTCCATAATTTCATAATATAAATTGAAGATGAAAATTTGTAGATTTTGAGGAAAACATATTAATTTCTATGCTACAGATATATTACATATTATTTTATTTTTGTGCTATGGATTAATTCTTCTGTAAAATGGAAATAAAGAGATAGTTTAAAATAATTTATTTGAATAAATCTGATGCTTTATTTAACTATCAATGAGTAACAAATATTAACTTCTACATTTTTAATCTTCCAATTTAAATTAACATTAAGAATTGGGTAAAGATAATAATGAATATTGTGTTGTAATTTCGAAAATTGTCACATAATGAGTAAATAAATCAATTGACTAAAAATAAAACCACGCCTCTATTTTAATTCAATTTTGATAGAATGTTTTAAACTATTCTTATAAAATACGTTTAAAATTTAAATTATTAATGCAAACAATTTCATACGGGCAATTATCGAAAATACCCATTCATATGAACTTAAATTACTGGATTAAAAGAAAATTGTGAGTCCTAATAATTAAAACCATATGAAAAAAAAAACGATTTATACTTTTTTGTAAATTCCTATAGCATTTTAATCTTCCACTAAATGAAATCCCATTGTTTTGTCAAATTAATTTCGTATTTAATAAAAAAACATTTTTGTACTCAGAAATTAATTAGAAGAATTTAATAATTGTCAGATTGCAGTTATAAAATGTGAACAAGTGCTATGCTCCAGGTATTCAGATTTGGGAATTTAGATTTTAGAATTTCTCGAGTTGAAAAATTAAAGCTTCAGCAATCAGTAATGGATGTGGCATGGTTTTTTATGTTATCATTTCAGCCAAAGTATTTTTTCACACCTATAAACTGTTCTAAAGTGCACTGTTTTATTATGTTTGATGCATTTCATATGAAATTCTTCAGGAAAAAATTGAAAAATTAATGTGAATCTTAGGTCCGTTATTTTTAAACTTTTAAAATTTACGAAAGGAGAAATATTAGGCTAAGAGAACAGCCTTCTTAAAATTGCAGCACTAGATTACAACTCTATTTAAAATTAAATATGATTTCATAATTCTTAACCTACTCCAAAGATCCCCGAATTATGAAGAAAAAATAATGCTACAAAAAGTAAGTGAATAAATAGAGAAATAAAAATACAAAATGACATCGCAACCTGTATATCCCAAGTAAAAAAAGCAATAATCTTTTTTATATATCTACATCAGCTATTTCAGGTTTTTCGATTCATATAACGATAAGACCACTTTAGATAATAAAAATAACTTTTTTTTAAATCATCATCTAAAAAGTTATACGTCCTTCAACTATTCCATAATTCTAAATATGGTTGTTATTTTGTTGTTAATGAAGGAAAATAAGAATAAATAAAACTATAGAAGACAACAATCGGTAACTAATTAAAAAGGAGGGCTAATTTTTTCACTGTACTCCTGATTCCAATATTGTACCATTGTAACATGTAGTGTTTACATTTTTCGAATGATTCTCTTATCACCCTGTAAACAGTTTTAAGTCCTTTCAAGATTGTGAAGGCACTGGCTGATCCATCCCAAACAAAAAGGGTTCAGGGAAAAAAACACTCTTTTTCAGATTGCGACATGTAGAATTCCACATGCCATCTATGTGGAGTTTTACTTCCCTTCCATATTACAGCATTGTGACATGTAGAATTTACTCTCACCGAATAATTATCTTCTCTCCTTATGTACAGTTCAAGTTACTTTTCGCACAATATTACTCCAATTATGGCAAAAATTTCCTACTGAAGAAGAATAGACAAAAATAAATAACTGCAAAGTGAAATTGCGTTCTTTTTTCTTCAAAATAATAATGTAGTTACAAACCTGTAATGTTACTTTCAGCCTTGTTAGCTCCCTTCAAAGAACCTTTTTGTGATCAGTCCTGTTGTATACTAATAGAGTGTCGCGATAGTAGTCTCAGAGCTTGGCGAATTGGCGACGGCATTGTTAATTCCATTAACTGTTTAGTGACAAAACAGATAATGCCGGAATCTTTCGGAATTTTAGAAACTAGTTTTTTCAACCAATAGGAACCGAAATTCAAAGATATAACTAATTTTACCAGAATCTTCTCACCTAGCAATTTCGGAAATTTTAAAACTCTGGTAATTTCGAGCTGCTATCAGTCAGTTTTAATCGTGTAAAGAATCTGCGACGAATAGTTAGATCAGTCAAGGGAAGAGTTCAAGCAATCGATAAATTCAGATATGTTTCGATGTTTATTGTAGAAATATCATCTTTGCGCATATGGATTTGCTAGTATTTGTATACAGCTAAAACGGCGAGACAGTGAAGAATTGTAAATGTTTCGAAGGATCGGAGATCTATGCGAACTATCAACTTCTGGTGATTTCTGTCTAGTCGCTTTGTGTGCTGTTGTTGTTTTAACACTTGATTTTTACTTGTAAGCTACTGTTTCCTGCTTTTGAGTGTTGGATGTATTCGTCTCGGCTGTATATTTATCGTCTTCATGTTACCAAAAACCGTCGTCTATCGCTAAAGGACTGTATATTACATCTACCAACAAATCGAAAAGAATTCATAACAATATGTATTTATATATATGTATAATCAAATTGTTACGGGAAGTTTTTTAATCCAAAATAGGTCAATGCAATTCAACTTCAAAAGATTGTTTTAATAAAAAAAGAGCAGTATTTATGAAATAAAATGAAACTTAATTTAATATAAAAGTAACATCCGATATCAATTTTCTATCAATAAATTAATCAATCAAATTCCATCAAATAATCTAATTGTAACTGAAATTTAAGCAGAAGTACATTAAAAAAATAAATATTCGTACTTAAAGACCCTGAAAATTAATTTTCATAGAAATGTATTGGCTTGTTCTGCAAAACGATTTTTAATTTTTAGAAACCTATTTTTTTACACTGAAATCTTTGCAGATTTGGCTTATTCCTTCGAATAAAGGCATTATATTTCTTTGAAATAAATACTTAAATAATGGAAGGACAAATCTTTCAGTAAAATATAAGTGATTAATAAACGAATATTGAGTTAATGCGTTGATTTCAAATGTTATTGTTTTCAAAGCCGATAGAATAAAAAAAAAGTTGAAACTACTTTTGTCGCTTTCTCAATCTGACCTTAGTTTATAAAGAAAGGAATTCACCCCACCATTTAAAGAAATCCATACACTTAGTGCATTCTTTAATGAGAAAATTCAATTTCCACCTGCGCTTGGTTGAGCTTAATCCTTTTAATTAGTCTTGTAATTAACGCGGAAATAAGCTTTACGGAAATGCTTGAAGTAACAATTCTGCCGGGATTCGCAGCTCGGAGAGTCATTAAGATTTTTGACTGAGGGATCTTGTTATGAAGTAAATTGATTTCTAAGATCGCTTTATTTATTTTTCTCCATGTAGGATTTGCTTTTCCTTTTTTCCCTAAACTTTTAGTTTGTTAATGATTATTATAGAAAGTTAAGTATGATTCATTTCCAGTAATTAAATGCAATAAAAAATATATAATAATTTTAATCACTGAAGTAGGCAATTATAAATAATTGAATTGTTTCAAACAAGTGAGATTATTTAGTTTTATATTATCTGTATTTAACAATTATTTTGAAAAATAAAATAAGCTCATCAAGTACTTAAGAAACAAAGTTGTTAATTTGTAGTTTTTTGAAAAGCCAATTTCTCGGTTCGGCAGATATAATTTAAATACTTCTGCGTGCATTTGATGTGCTTATATGGTGTATAAGAGTATACTTAGAAATAATTTGTATGGTTTCTTAATAATTTTAAACACATTAAAAAGAGTCTAGATGGAAAATAAAATTAATTTCAGTCCTGAAATTAAATTAAATCCTAAATCTACACATTAAATCTATATATGAGGGAATTAATTTAAGTCGTTATATTAGCTAGCTGTTTTAGGCATTTTAGGATAATTTTTAGGCTCCTCTCATAAATTTGAATCGTGGTCACATAACAAAACAGCCCTTCGATTCTTACAGCAATTATAAATTTCCCCACCACGCCAGTAGGGTGTATATTTGATGCCCCGTATCATGTTTAATATGTGCGAATTACGTGTCTGCAGTTAACATGTGTTGCAAGCATAAAACTTTATAGTCTTTAAACGAAATTTGCCAATACTTTACAGATTACAGGCTGACGCTTATAAAACATTCTCTAAATATACAAGAACCTTTTTATACAATATATCTTTTTATACAAAAAAGCAAAAATATAACAAATCTTAAATTTTTTGATTATCAACAATAATGATAAGTCATAATTGAATATTTATGGAAGTATCAATATTATTAAAAATATACTCTTAAAATATTTTTCGTTGAATAAAAAAAGTAATTTCATACCAAAAATTTGTTATAAAACAAAATAATAGTTTTAATTTTAAAATGATGTAAAAAGTATTGAATTATTCGGAAAAGTATCCTAAAAAATCAAAATTTGAATAAATTTAAATTTAATTACAATTAATTAAATTTTTAAATAAAACTCAAACAAATATCTCCAAAATGCATACCTTTACCATTTATAATATACACTAGCCGAATATGATTATTTTAATCGAAAAGAATGCAAAACACACATAACTGTATTCGCTGTATTGTTAGCAGAGATAAAAATAAAGCAAAATATGCTTTTACATATTATTGTTATTTGAATCGCTTCTTTATATATAAAATTGCTTACAAGAGGAAAACTCTTACACTAAAAAAATATTATAAATTTTTTAAAAATATTTTTAATATTTTCTTAGTATATTTTTTAATATTTTTAATACTGATAATAATATTTTTTTTCTTTTATTAACGTTATTTTTACTTTTAAATGCATTATAATGGATTGTTTAAATCAAATATGCAATTTTAATCATTTAAATTAAGATTCAATTAAATCTATTAAATAGTTTATGTAACTTTTTGAGCTATTTAAATCTCAACACTTTAGGGAGCTCTTTAAGTAAGACTCATTCAAAAAAATCATTTTTTTTCAATTTCATTCAATGTTAAAATAAAATTGTTCAAAATTTAAATTTGAAAATTTTAATCTAAGATTTTGAACTTAATATGCTATAATTCAGATTTTTAGAATATATTTGCTTGTATACTTAACTTGTCATCTAAGAAAATTAATTTGTTAAGATTTCAAAAATAATTTCCTATGAATTCTACAAAAATGAAATTTTCAGGAGAAAATTAATTTCCAACCTTTGCTTCAGATGCCAGCATTCATGAAGGCGCGGTGCTGGAAATCAAGAAAGTGAGTCGCCTTCACATGGGGGCTTATCTCTGCATTGCTTCGAATGGAGTGCCCCCAGCGGTGAGTCGAAGAATTACACTTCAGGTGAATTGTAAGTATTGGTCTTACTTTTCTTACCCCGGCAATAATTTTCTGGTATTAAATAAATAACAGTTCCTAGTAATTGATATGTTGGTTATAAATACCAATTGATTTTTGTTATGTTAAGGCGACTAGGGACCTTTAAAATGACTTTTTGCAATTTCCACCTTAACAATTTGAGATTTTACGAGCATTAAGAGTAATAGTATGAGAGATGACAAACAAAATTTTAAAGCATTATATTAATTTATTTATGAGTTAGGGGGGTTAATATAATATAATGCAATATTAGCGATAAATAAAGTTAATGAAAAATGCTACAGGGGCTCCAAATTTGTTCGAGAGGTATTCTAATTTTTACTATTACTTTCTCTAAACCTTTTGTAACAAAAGTTGGGATTAATTTTTTTATTTAAGTACAAAATATCAAAATTAACCAAAGTAATAATTCAAAACTACTTAACCTGTTTTTAAAAAAATCAGTACTTTTAAGTTACTTTATTGATAAATTTTGATATTTCATACACAAATATCAAAATTAATCCCAACTTTTGTTTCAAAAGGATTAGAGAAAGTAATATTAAAAAATGAAGTGCTTTCGAAAAAATTTAGAGCCCCCGGAGCCTTTTTCATTAACGTTATTTATCGCTAATATTATATTATATTATATTATATTAACCCCCCCAACTCATAAATAAATTTATATAATTCTTTAAAATTTTGTTTGTCATCTCTCATACTATTACTCTTAATGCTCGTAAAATCTCAAATTGTTAAGGTGGAAATTGCAAAAAGTCATTTTAAAGGTCCTGGTCGCCTTAAAGTGATTACTTTCTAAAATAATCGTTGGAGAAAGCTTAGATTATATTGTTTATTCGTATATTAAACATTGTTTTGTCTGGACAGCGGGAAACAAATTAAGAAATATCGATTTACCCATCAAAATTAAAATACTTGAAAATATTAATCAATTGGAATTTGATTTGAACTCTTAATTAAAATAATATTCTGTTTTCACTCTATTTATTATTTAGTCGTTATACAAAACATTTTCTTAAATTAGCTGAATAGAGGGACTGTCACCCATTTATAAGTTTTTTGGAGGGGGCTAGAATTTTAATAAGTTTCTAATCCAAGGATTCGAGTTAAAGAGAGAAAGGAAAGGAGATAGAGCATCTAATAGTTATAAATACGTTTGAAATTGAATCAGCAGAATGTGAGGAAGCTATTATTCTTTTATGCAGAATTATATGAGCTTATAAGCTGGAATTTAAATTAGAGAATTTTTTTAAAAATAATAAAATGTTAGACATTTTATTTTTAAGCCATATCAATAATGGTTGAAAGGATAAATTTAATAATCAATAACGGATAATTTTAGAAATTCATAATGGTTGTTGCGTTCTGTTTAGAATAAAATTCTATTTATTGCGAGAATAGAGCTTAATCTAAGTAATTCTACACAAATTCTTGTGCCTACAAGTGAAAGCATGTTTTACACTTGTGACTTCAAGGGAAGTTTATATACTCCTTACGGCTTGAGGGAACAACTTATTTTACACTTGAGACTGTAATTTTCCGTCAATGCTGAAAAGGCAGTTTAGTCACTTGTATTTTCCCGTATGCCTTCCAACAGGCCGCAGTGCCCAGTTGTGATTATTATAGCATCTCATAACTTCAAATATGTTACAGTATAGTCATATAAATAGATTTCATATAATTTATATTTCAATTTACAAATCAAAGCTTACACATGACACAGCAATGTGGTCGATATTATACTAAACCAAAAAGAATATGGACATATTTTGTGTAAGTTCTTACCATATGAATCTCTGGATATTCAATACTTATATTATTATCACTTTTCAATGTTCATTTGGAACTGTTTTAAAACCATATACTTGATTAAATTGTGCATTCTGTTTTACATGAAGAAAAAATGATTTATTAATGCATTAATTACTTTTGCATATTTAATGTTTTTATAACCTAAAAAATTTAACCTATACAAAACTTAATGCCGGCTTTCTGGCACAGAGGTAGCGAGTCTTCCTCGTGTTATGGGAGTCCCGGGTTTCGGTCCTGGTTAGTTCATGGTTGTTCTTTTATATTCCATCTGTGAGATGTGTGGCTATCCCTCCCCTGTAAAAAGGGGTAGTGCAAGCGAATGTGATGCATGAGGTAGCTATGTCGTACTCTTGGTCCTAGTTGGCAACACTGAAAAAACAAGAGACGCCAACTCGGCTTAAATCGCTGATGGATAACTGTTAGCGGGATTGAAAAGTGCCATAATTAACTACAAAAACAAAACTTTTTTTAAGATTCTTTATATTAAGAAACTATATTTATTGCTACATTATAGTAAGAAATATGGAATTAAAATAATTTAATTTATTGTAAACAATGTTTAACAATTTAATCTTTTGTAAATAATGATGAAAGAAATTTTTTTATATCATTATTTTTTTAAATATAAAAAACTATTTGCATTTATAATTAGTGATTTATTTTATTTATATTTACTCTGTTACTTCATTAAAACTCTTAATTGTAAGGAAATTAAGAATCTATAAAAATTAATTTTTTGCAATGATTTATGATAAAATAATTTGTAGAAACGCTTGTAGCTGTATGAATTTAACACTTAAATGCTTGAATTTATCTAAACAATTAGCTTAAAGGTCATCAGTTATTACATTTTGTTATCCTCCATGGGTTTTTTTCATCGATACTTAACATTTGCAGACAACCATTACTGTTTCACAATCATTGTTATTCCAATACAAAACTTTTTTTGTTGATGCCTTTTTGAAGCTTCCCCTTTTTCAGGCATCATAAAAATTCAATATAAACTTCAAAAATACATCGAACAGATTCATTTTGAAACCTGTAACCCGATAAATGTTCAAAATAGAATTTTGCTCTTGTCAATTTCAGACTTCAGTACATTTTTAGTAATGTCGGATTTATGAGATTCTGAGATTTTTTTTTCCTCCAAAAAGCATTCCGATGCGTTACCTTTTCGTCACTTCTAAATATCATATTCGGAAGAAATTCAAAAAGTGTTTAAAGTCTTGTTGCCGAATTTATAATGCGCGTCACCGTCTCCTAAAAGAAGAAATTCTTTTTCGATTCTTGGAAGAAAAAGTTTGATCTTGTAATCTTTAAATCAATGGATGTATGGAAGAAAAATAATATGTTTAAAATAATAGTAAAATCGGTACATTTCCCAAAGATCTATATTGCCATTTTCCTAAAACGAAAAGAAATGTTTAATCTATGAATTGACAATTTTGTGCCTAATTCTAAGTATTTATTTAGTTGATTATAAAAGACATTTGAAAACAAGAATGGGAACAATATTTTAATCATCTTATTGGTAGTTTTCATTCTTAAAGATTCCTATATACTTATAAAAATTACCTTCATTCCTTTTCTTATTACTTTTACAGAAATTACTCTTGCAAAGTAGATCAAAGAAATTTTTAATGAAATATTAAGGATACACATCTTAACGTGGAAACAATGGATGGCCAGCTTATTTATTCTAAGAGACAAAGTAGGAGAGAAAATAAAATATTTTAATATCATCTCTTAATTATAAAATGAGTGGCAATTTCCAAATTTTTAAAAAAAGATTATGTTTTATGGTTGTTTATTCATTTTCTACTGTTTAGAGAATTAAAAGCCTCAAAAGGATGGTCTCCTTGGTTTCACGAAACATTACTAAATTAAAATTACAACAGATTATTGTCAAATGGAGAATTCAAATTTCTCTATTAATAATATTGTGAGAGCTTTGAATCTGCTTCCTAGTTGTAAATATTTTATGACTAGCTGACTTTAGGGATTATTTAGTTTGAAGAATATACGAAATTTTTTCTAATAAATATTTGAATATTTCGAATTTGTGTAATTTTGAATTTGAATAAATAAATAAAATTTTCTAATAAGTTTTGTATTTGATGGCTCCGACAGTATTAAGTATTTTTAAACTTTTAAGTATTTAATAGGCATGTAGCACGTAATAATTTAAGAGTTTTATATTTTCCCCTTAGAGTAAAATACTTTATTCTAATTTAATTTTCAGACGCAATTCTTTTCGAGCTATTCATAAATTTATGACTTTAATCTCAAATATTTCCGCCAATTTTACACATCTGAAATGTTTTCTTGTGTTTGTATTATGATATGACATACGTTTTTCTTCAATTAATATG
>JAOUZG010005424.1:0-16510 GCA_026289955.1 Argiope argentata | reverse complement strand
TGTGTGTGTGTGTGTGTGTGTGTGTGTGTGTGTGTGTGTGTGTGTGTAATGTATATATGGGCCTTGGTTAGTAGAGCGTTGGAATTGTACTCCTCAGGTAAAGAGTTCGAAACACACCGGCCAAAATATTCCCCGAGTGTGTGGCGATTGGCGCTCGTTAAGTTCGTTCGTGGTCGCAATGTCCTCCATATCGAAAATAATATCACTAGGGGTACTGGGTCAGAGGTGATCGTCTCTGTTCCAGGTCAAAATTACGATCTGAGATGTATGAATGAATTTGCATAAATGTACTCCGCCCCCTTAAAAGGGTTGTGACGTGTATGTAGCTAAGTCGTACTCTTGACCCTAGATGGCGCTACTTGTAAAACAAAGAGACGCATTTCTTAGGCTTAAAATCTACTGATCGTATCAGCGGAGGCTTGTCCACGGCAAGTGCCTTTAGTCATAACACACATATATATATAAACAACTCCTGACAGTTTTTGTCATAACTCGCGTCACTCTCTGCATTTAATATTATTTTTATTTTAATTATTTATAATAACAGAGTACGTCACGCTATTTCATTAAGAACAAAAAGATTATACAAAATGTATACAACACATTTAAATCATAATACACATTTCATTCCCATAGAAATACCTCGGATTCTTGGCGTATATTGTTTTGACTGTTGTATATTTTATAGCAATTAAAATGCCAGCCTTGAATATAAATGAATAAACACATAACCACGATCATCCATGCGACACTAGAAATAAATTTACTTTTGTCACAATGAGTAGCATCCAATGAGTGTCGTATTAATTTGCCATTAGTCATGCAGTGAATGAAAGCGGAAGTCCAAAAAATCTTTTAATAGTTGTAAGCTGAATCTAATTCCTTTTTTTTTTTGTATTCACCTTCAAGAAATAACACTGTCAAAAGAGCACTTAGGTGTAGAGAAATTAAGGGGCCGAGTTACTCTATCATGTTATTCGCATTTCATTTCTCATAACCTTGTTGTTGTCCTTCTCCAACGATTTCGTTTTTCTTTCACATCTCTGTTTCAGTGTCACCTGTACAGGGCTGAGATTCCTAGAAGAATTTTGTTTGGTTGGCTAATAAATCAGATTAATTCATCTGTGATGTGTGAATTCTTCAGGTTACCTTGTTCATGACCCACCGAAATGTTGATGCTTCAAATAAGTACGTTTTATGTTTTTTGAGTGGAAAATTATTGTAATTTTATTGCTGCATTCGATGTAATAATAATATTAATCAATGAAAATAATTCAACAATAATATTAATTATTGAAATTAATATAATAACATTAATCATTGAAATTAATGTGTTAACAACCATTAAATAATAAGGATAGTTAGCCCATGGCTTATAATTATCGAATTTTTGATGCGTCTAATAAGTACGTTTTACGTTTGATGAGTGGAAAATTATGGTAATTTTATTGCTGCATTCGCTGTTATAATAATATTAATCAATGCAGATAATTCAACAATAACATTAATTATTGAAATCAATGAGTAAATAACCATTAAATAATAATGGTAGCTATCCCATGGTTTAGAGATTTATTGAATATAATTTGTTTGCTAAACTCCAAATGACGCAGGTAAATGACATGATGGGCCTGGAAATGCGTCTTTATGAAAACACCAAATATATATTTTATATTTTTTATAATTTTTTTATATTTTTTATACAAATATTTTGAATTTTTTTTATTCAAAATATTAGTTGAATTTTAAAAGTGTTCTTTATTTAACACACACACATGTATAAAAACACATGTTTTTAAACGAACATTTCGACACCTATAAATTTTAGAACTTCCGATTTATTTCATCTTGGAAGGCATAATTTATATACAAGAAACGAGAACGAAGATGGCATCCATTAACAAACAAGACAAGAGTAGATGTGCCAATAAGAACAAAATATTTTCCCCAATGATTTTATACCATGAGGTAATAATGAAGATTTCTTTACACGTGGTATCGATCAATGAAAGGGAACTCTAGGTATGTTTTAAAAGAATTTACCAAGATACAGATTTTTATCCCTTTACTTGAAGCGTGTGAAAGTGCCAATTAAAGCAGTCTCACACTACTCGTGTCGCCTCGATTAAATAAGAAAGGCGAAATTGGATCAGGAAATAAGAGAACGTTTTAGAATGATGTTAATAGGGGTTAAATTAAGATGAAATATTCGAAAGTGAATTTATATTCAAATTAGATTTTAACGTATCTTTACATATATATCGATTTTCACTATTTCTTTTTTAGAAATATTATTTCCTTGCATTTTCAGTTTTCTGAAATATCTGAATTTCATTCTGTTTTGTTCCCAAAGCTCAGTTATATCTCTGCTAAGGATTATTCTATTTTGTTATACTAATAAATATTTTTTTAAAAAAACTGGTTTCGTATTTTGAATTCAATAGTTTTTAATAAAAAGAATTTGTATTTCATAGTAAATAAAACAATAACAATTAGAAAAGGAAAGCAGTTGAAAGTAATTTTAATGTTTCGCTTGAATGAATAATTGATTTATTTATATGCCAACTACTTTTTAAAGTAATAAAAAATAATTGATAATTCACAGCTATCAAGATGAATCAAATTATTCTTTACTTTCCGAAATATATATTTTTTTCATTTAAAATAAATTTTTGAGATGGAAAAGTTCGAAATGTCTTTCTAGGTCTTTAAAAGTTCCAGATCTTTCAAGAAACCTAATGGAATCACAAATCCTATTGGATCAATTGTTCCAAACATTTATTATATAGTATTTCTAGATCAATAAGAATTTAATAATTCTCTTATTATTTAATTCTTTTTACTATGCACCTCTTAATAAAAATGCCAGTTACTTTTTTCTGAATACAAGAATATAAAATATGGTACATATGATGCATATGATCGCAGAATTTAAAAATTAAATTATACATGTTTTTTATTCACTGATAGATAAGAAATTCAGAACAAATAATTTTTATTAATTATTCATAAGAGATTTAATATAATTCTATTAGAATAATACATTGTACTTGTCATTATTTTATTAGAAATATAGTTGTATCTGGCTTTTTAATTTCCTTTGAATCGAAATAACAGTTTAATCAACTCCCGTTTTTTACTGACCGTATAAATATTAAAAAACATATTTTAAAAAAATAAATGAGTGAAAACATTTATATAAAGATATAAGCTAACTCGATCAACCAGAAAAATACTTCAAGGGAATCAAAAATTTTCTTGAAGAGAGTTACTATGGAAACGAAGAGGAATCAAACAATGAGAACCGATTTCTTTATCCGTTCTAAATTCCTTCCCCAAGGCAGGTCTCCACACGATAGTTCTTTTCTACTTAAAAATGTTTTATTTAAAAATTATTGGATTTTGACTTTTTCTATTGTTTCACCGTTAACTGTACAACACTTTTGGCATTCATTTACTGAGCATTCCATTGGTCTTGAAAAGGTTAACCTGATAACAATCAAAATAATCTTTCTCTGGTGATTGTGTGCGAAAATATCTAAGTAAGTATCATTGATTTTTCTAAGAAATATGTCCTATTTTTTAGGAATAAAGAAACAGAAAATAATTGATGTAAAATTTAATAGTTCGTGATGGAGTCATGTAATATTTCAATTTTAAAATCGTCTGTTTTTTAGCTTTTTTAGAAAATATAGATTTGGCATTATGCGTTTTCTTTCATTTGCAGTTCGGATTTCTTTCGAATGTGATTTCAATTTTTTTATCTACTTTTTTCAATTTCAGCATAGTGCTTAAGAGAGAAATTCAAGGATTTTAAATTTGAATTATGAATCAAATATTGCTGGTTTCTTAAATAAAAATAAAAAGATCACTATAAATATAAAATTAAAATATTTTTCTTACCATTTTGGCGATGATTGCTTGCAGAGAATTTCTGTGATGATAAAAGTTTTTCGAAATTTGCAAGTGAAAAAAAATTTTAGATTGACTTCGATTATATTAGGGTTCAAATTCGGAAAATGTTGAGAACTAACATCCTTTATTTTCAAATAAAAGTTATCTTCTAAAATGTATAGAGCCGTATACTATTTCCATCATGTGAATTTTTCATATTTCATTATTTGCATTAGAAGAAATAACGAATTTCATAGTTCATCATTTGCATTAGGAAATAATGGAATTTCCATTGATATAAACAAATCTAAAGTAAATATAGCTAAAAAGTAATCCAACAGTTCAGAAAAAATTTGCATCCTTTCAAAAAAATTTTATTCAAGTGAGAATTGAGGCAAAGGAATTTTACATCTTTATAATAAATTTTATTGCAAGTCTATTTATTATGTTGGACCATTTCAGTGCTAAATATTTTAGTAATAAAGAAAAACATCACTTCCCATTCATATGCGATAAAAAATACGAGTATTAATTTTGTCTGCAATACTGTTAAAACCCACTGACTAGTTGCAAATTTTTTTAAAAAATCATTCTTAATTATATTTTATATTTGCGACATTTATAAATATCAAGCCGGTGGCCTCACATAAAAGTAAAGAGTATTCCCCGTGTTCCGGGTGTCCCGGTTCGGGTGTGGGTATTCTTCTGAGTTCTATCTGTAAGGTGTGTGAATGTACCCCTATGTAAAAAGGGGATGTGCAAGCGAATGTGATGAGTGTGTAGCTAAGTCATACTCTTGGCTCTAGTTGGAGCTACTTCAAAATCAAAAGATACTCACTCGGATTAAAATCGTTGACGGCAATCAGCGCAGTTGTCTATGGCAAGTGCCATTAGAAACAACAAAAAAAAAGTATCAAAGTTTGCTGCCATTTCGCGAAGTGTCAGACGCATGGGTCATTCCATTGCGGATATCGTTGGTGAATTCCACATTCCGAGATCCACAGTATCAAGAGTGTGCCGAGAGTATGAAATTTCAGGCATCCCATCCCATCAAGGACAGCGCAGTGGACGACCACCTGCACTTAACGACCGAGACCGCCGACCTCTGTGTAGAAGGGTCAATGTTAATAGACACGCAACACTTCGTCAAATAACTGCAGGAATCAAAGTGGGACGTGTCCGATAGGACTGTGCAGCGAAATTTGTTTTCCTTGGGTTATGACAGTAGAAGACCGACTCGAGTGCCTTTACTGACAGCACGACATCGCCTGCAGCGACTCTCCTGGGCTCGTGAGCATATCGACTGGTCCTTAGACCAGTGGAAAACCGTAGCGTGGTCAGATGAGTCACGATTTCAGTTGTTACGAGCTGATGGTAGAGTTCGAGTGTGGCGCAGATCCCACGAAGCCATAGACCCAAACTGTCAGCAAGGCACTGCTCAAGCTGGTGGTGGCTGCATAATGGTGTGGGCTGTTTTTATATGGCATGGACTCGGTCCTCTGGTGCAACTGAACCGATCATTGACTGGAAATGGTTATGTTCAGCTGCTTGCAGATCACTTGCAGCCATTCATGGACTTCACGTACCCACACAACGATGGGATTTTTATGGATGACAATGTGCCATGTCACCGGACCAGAACTGTTCGCGATTGGTTTGAAGAACATTCCGGACAATTCCAGCGCATGATCTGGCCACCTATATTCTCCCGATATGAATCCCATCGAGCATTTATGGGACATCATCGAAAGGTCCGTTCGTGCCCAAACTCTTGCACCATCCACACTTTCACAATTATGGACGTCTATACAGACAGCATGGCTCAATATTCCTGCAGAGGACTTCCAACGACTTGTGGACTCCATGACACGTCGAGTTGTTGCACTTCGCCGGGCAAACGGAGGACCGACACGATATTAACAGTCATCCCATGACTTTTGTCACTTCAGTGTATAACACCTTGTTCAAATTTACAATCTTTAATAAAATACTTTTTATTCATCCACTTGAGTTCAAGTACATTTTTTACATTTTTAGTGGATGACATTTAATGTTATTAATAAAATATTAATTCATTAATATTTTATTAACGGAAGAAGTAAAGAATTCAATTTGTTTTTCCCCATGCTAATGAGGTTAAGCTTAACATGTTTTTGGCCAATTAATTCAAACAATTCTGTTTATTTTCTTAATGTTTGATTCATTTAAAAATAAAAATTGATAATTAAGCAATTTTTCGGATTCATTTTGAAGTACTTTTGAATTAAAATAATACAGAAAAAAGAAATTTTAAAAATTCTTATCTATCTTACGTTACCCCAACTGACGTAAAAATTTCACGCATTTTGGTTGTCTTAATTGACGTTGAAAATTTAACACTAGTATAATAGTTAGACCAATTATTTACCTTATTTGTAATTTTTAGGCCAAGGTAGCTTGGTTGCAAGATCGTTGCGTTCGCATTTCTTGGGCTGCGAATTCGAACCTCCCAGCTGAAGACTCTCCATGTATATTTTGCGGCCGTTACAGCTGTCATGGTCACAAAGTCCTCCACGCCGAAAGTAATATTACTGGGGATACTAGATCAGAGGTTATCGCTCTCTGTTCAAAATCTAAATTACGATACGTGGATGAAGGAATGAAATGCGGGAATGAAGTCGGCTTCGTAAAAAGGGTTTGTGACGTGTGAGCTAGAAGTCAGATTTCTGACTTCGGGTTCTTGGGATTCTATACCCTCAGATGCTACTGCACCCTTCCTTCCGTTGTAAATCGGAACATAAGAGCAACAACAACAATTGTAAATATTCAATAAAAAGTAACTGAAATAAAAAATTTCTTAGTTAACTATGAAGGAATTGATTTAAAAAATGTTTTTATATTACTTGTTTTTATTATATACTTAAACATTTTTAATGCAATAATAACAGTTTTGTACATTATAATGTATCACTCGCCGCCTTATTATAATGATTTCAAACAATTCGCATGAACTCCCTTTCTTGTAAATGCTTTTAAATTATTTAACTATATAACCCTTTCGAGACTGGTTTGGTACATGACAGTAATTTTAACAAGCACAAAACTAGATTTTTATTCATTTCTTAACATTAATTATGATAAAGTTAATTACTTTATGATCTACTTTTAATTAGTTGTTAGATTAGTAAGCTTCTGTCTGGAAAGGCGTTCACATTTTTATAATTAGCAAGAAAAGGTTTTAAAAATTTGACCTTGAGACTTAGGATGGCTTCTGGCGTTTAGATTGCCATTCAGTCTCAAAAATTCTTTTTGGAATGTTCTGAAGCTTCTCTAGTCATAAACAACTCATAAACACAATAACCTAGACATTGGTACTGAAATTATAGACTTCGGTCAAATTTCGAATGAAATTTGCCCATTGAAATTGCATCTGCCCGTCCATCTACGCCCATGTTTACACGATATTTCAAAAACCCAAATAACTAGGTAGATGAAATTAAGGATGCAGATATATCATTAGAAATATGATGTGTTGTAAAAGCAATCCAAGCAAGTAGATTGGAGCAGATTTTTACATTTTTAGAGCAATGCTTGAGTATTTTTTTATCTTTGAATCATCATTTAAAAAAACGTTTTAATCAGTCATGGCGTATGGTAAGCGGTGAAAAGGGAATAAAAAGCAAAATACTTTTTATTTCAAGGACATCATCGGAATTAGAAGTTCACTACTCCTGATGAAATAGGATCTAGGCAAAAGGTCAGCTCTTTCTTTGACCTTCAACTACTTTATAAATTGTGGTCAAAAGTCAATCGTGCCCCACTCAGCAAAGATGAGCCACTTTCAGAAACCAGATCGACCTTGCAGATAGCTGAATCTCAATCGGGAATTTAACTAGATTCATATTTTGTTGTATACAGAGAGTATGCAGTTATCATGCTTTAAATACAATCAATCATGTCCTAAGTTGAAGGAAAATTATTGTAGAATTTTCCCATCCGATTAGTTACGGTATAAGGATTGGTTTATCTCTGCCAGAGATGTTGTGATCGCATTAAAAAACAAGTCAGAAGAGTATTCAACTATTTTAAAATTACATTTTTTATATTTGGATTGTTTGATGATAAGAGTTAATTTCGTTGTAAAAATTAACAATTTCTTAAGGAAAATCAAACAATACCAAAGAGTAGAAGAAATCCTATGAAATGCTTCGATTAATAAAATATTTGGTGTTGTATCTAATGGCACTTGCCACGGATAAGTTTGCTGACGCAGTCAGCAAGTTTAAACCGAGGGTGCATCTTTTGTTTTTAAGTAGCGCCAATTTGGGACAATAGTACATCTTAGCCACTCACACATCACATTCGCTTGCACAACCCCAGGGGAGCAGATTCACACATCTCACAGATAAAATAAATGAAGAACAACCATGCCCGCTATTATAAATCAGAACTCATTATTTATGTATTTGGCGCTATGCCAATTTTCGAATCAAAAGTGAAATGTCTTTTTATAAATGATGCAGCTCTGGTTATCTACAAATATACATTTTATTTACATCAAATTAGTAGCAAAGATACACTTATACGTAATTTTAGCAGCAGACGAACTCATTCAATAACTGAAAACTCTTTGAAGAAACCATCTTATGTCGTAATAAAACTGTTTTTTCTTTTCATTCCTCATCTCAGGAACACATAATCAACTCGGGTAAAATATAGATAATACTATTTATCGTTGCCAATGGTCATACGTAAACTCGTATTTAAAATAGCTAATAAATTAAATCGTCTGCTTCTACTTCATAAATTACAATTCACAACAGAAAAAAAATAAATTGAAATATTTTTTGTAATAAATACAAGGAATAATATTAATAATTACCTATTAATTAATGCTTCTAGAGTATAATAAAAGAGTTAAGTTTTTAACACCCGTACCGGGACTCAAAGTCAGGACGCCCAGGGTAAGACGTGATAACTCTGTAGTAGGACGTCGGCATTTAGGATTTAACATATAAAAATCCGTTCAAAAACGATCTTAAGTTTTATTTTGCCTACAAAGCAAGTCTTTTTCAAGCTTGTTCCACAGTTCACAACAAAAAGCTATATCCGTATTCTAAAATTAATAACAAAGCATTTTTAAAATTCGGCAAATAAAAGATATTTATTTTGAAACAGGTTTTTAAGTCCACTAATGACTTCGAGGTTTGATTCATTGTTTCTATCCAACTTTATATAAGAGAAATCAATATGTCTCTTAGCCGGAATTCTACATTATATTCTAAAGGCATAATATTTTCTTCAATTAAAATCTGTCAATTGCATTTTTTTTAAAAAGGAATCAAGTACAGCCGCCAACAAAAGTAATGGGTACTTCTTCTGTACAGCCGACCACCCCGCCACCACTGAACATAGCAGTATCGACAGGATTTGTTGTGGCCAACTATGGACTGTAGCAATAACCATCCTTACATTGACCGAATCTCTCAAACTAATATTTTCTTCGAGGTAATTGGCTCCAGTAGTAATGGGTACTGTATTAACATCGAGTGTCATCCACCACAAGTTTTAAAAAATATATTTGAACTTGAGTGGATGAATAAAAAGTATTTTATGAACGATTGGACATTTGAACAACATATATAAATATATATAGGGATAGTGTGAACTAATAGCAGGAATTGAAGAAAAAGAAATAAAAATACTTTTTGATTTTATCAATATTTTAGCATTTTTCAACTTAATATATGATAAATAATTAATATATGGTCTTTAGAAATTTTATTCTTTTCTGACGGAGTTTTACGCAATATATATAATAATAATGATAATTTATACATATTATTTATTTTTAGACAATGGAACCTAAGGAAATGCCCAAAGAGGAGGAAGTGCAGCCCAAAAGCCGCACAAGCAAAAGGACTGGTCGAATGAGGAGCCTCTCTGTTCAGCAGAAGAGCAGCTCGGAACAAAAAAGCCTGGAGGGCACCGGCACCCTCAAATCGGAGTGGTCGAAGAGGGAGAGCACCTTCATCGAATCCGCGGAGGCTGAAGGCAATCCCAGAGACATCCTAACCTCCAGGGTGGAGGAACTGGAACAACAGCTCAAAGAGTGAGGACCTTTTCAAAGTAACTTCGTAGCAATATTTGTATCTACTAACGATTCCCCTCAGCATATGGCCATTTCATTCAACTACAAGTTGACCAGATTCAAAGGAAAAATTACGGATATAAGCAATTTCTTAATAGAAATTTTTGAATAGGATTGAGGGGTGCTCATTTCTTAGCATAAAAAATAGTATTGTGACAGCTTAAAATTCGAGCCTTAGATTTGAACAAATATCCGTGGGCTCCTAAAGAAGGGGGAGGGGATAGTGTTCTGTTCGTTAATTTTTATGCCTATCCATAAACAAAGATAATTCAAAAACAAAACTAAATAGATCCAATGATATAAAGATATAATTTTCACATCAAAATAAAATGTCGATATAAATCAACATTTTTGTGCCAAACAACGAGTATAAATTGTTCAATTTTCAACCAAAGCCTTAAGAACACATTTGACTGCCTGTTTTAAGAACACATTTGACTGCCTGTTTTAAGAACACATTTGATTACTGTTACAACCATCTATATCTTTACTGATTACGATGACTAAAAGCAGTAAAAATATAGATGAATTATTGTATATGATTTTATCATAAATGAAGATATCTGACAGATATTAAGCTCATTCAGTCAATTCGCTGACTTATTATTTCTTTACTTGGGTTTATGTGATCAGTATAATTCAAAAAAATTATACTGAAACATCAAGCTAGATTATTGAAATTTAGTGTGTGGTCCTTATAATAAAATTGTACTTATATAAGAAGTTTTACACCATTTATGAAAATGGAAGAGTTTTAAAACTCATAGTAGATGTTAAGTATTTAAATTCAAAATAAATTCCATATGGTTTCTTCAAACACATATATTAAAAACACATTTCATTCCCCAAAGTACAAAGATTAAATACGAAATTGTAATACATATGAACAATGCAGAGCAAATATGGATTTCAGATATTTTTTATGTTGCATTTTATGATATTCTTACAAAAAAAGTCACTTGCAAAAACAATAGTAAAAAAAGGAAATGAAATCTAAGATCTCAAATTTCAAGCAATCATGTGAGAACATAATTATTTTTAAGTCATTATTTGTTTTGATTAATTAGTCATTAACCTATTTAAATAGGTTTGAAACAATCATGATACTTCTCTATCAAAGAAGCATACGCAATATTAAAGCAATACTGGTAAAAGAAGGTAAAAAAAATTATGATATTAAAAGATGTTAATGAATATTGCCAGTTATGCTTTATGCATCGCCTACAAGATTTCGAGCTTGAATTATTCAAAAAACCATAACCAAAACAGCATTATGTTCTCATACAATAAAAAGTTAAGTGTATTTTTTTAAGTATAATAATATAATTTAACTATATACCAAACGATAGTCTGAAAAACTATAGAATGTAATAGTCAGATCTCCCATGACTACTTTTATTGTTCCAGCCAAGAAGTCATAATATTACGCTGGAAACAAATAAGTTGATGATGTCGCTGCTCAATTCTTATAGTATAAAAATGTTTCTTTCTGTACTATCACGAAAAAAAGAGGGGGAAAAAAGAAAATGTCGCATGAGCCTTCATTTGTAGTCAAAACGGAGCAAGAAATTCGTTCTCTAAAATCTCTACAGCCTTGAATCACAATAGATAGCGTAGAATAATAAAAATGGAGTCTCATTTTATATATATATATGATGCATGCGATAAGCTGCAAAGAAGATGTTATCAATAGCTATATTCTGTATATGCGCCAGCGGAGTTAAAACAAAACAACTTCGATATAATAATATATTATAACATATTTATTTTATTTTTTATCTTTATAAACAGTTTTACTTTTTTGATCTTTTATTTAATTTGACTAGTTTCGGTTTTGTGAAGGAGAATTTTTCAAAAGATATTTCACACACTTCCTCGTCCGCTAAGGGGTTAAACCTTTATACACGTGCATTCGCGATGAAAATACGCTATGAAAATATTTTTCATGACATAATTATCAATTAATCGCTAATTGATTAAATTTTGATCCCATAACATACTATCTTGCTGTAATTCTTTGAATAAGAATAAATATCAAGATAAAAAAGAATGAAATAATTGAAATTTTTTTAAATGCCTTTTATTAAATTTATAAAAGTTTATGAATAGAAATTTTTCTATTTAAATTTATTGTTAATTCTTTGTTTTTGTGACGATATTCTTTTAAATATATGGACGATTGTAATAAGTTTTTTCTAGTTTATTATCTTTGAATGCAATGCTAATTTCCGAATATTATTAAAAGTTTTGATATTTTTTAATTAAAATCTAGTTCTCTCAATTTTATGAATAACATTAATAACTGATTAATTGAAGAAATTTAAAGAAGTTTTGTAGGTAGTCAGTCAGATTTTTCTTAGTAAATTATGAGAATCAATTTTCATCTTCTTTTATATTGTTACTAAAAAAACATTATACTGAAAAACTATTTTTTTAAAGCATCGTAGTCTTAAAATTATTCGATCTCAAAAATTTAATGAATCTTCCCATTCCAAATCTCTCCGAATTAATATATATATATATATATATCCTTTTCGCAATTATATTTATCTGCCATTATGTTTTTCTGCCTATGAATGAATGTAGTTACTCATAAGCTAGATTTCATCCATCTAGCGTGCCAGATAGATGAATGAAACTTGCGTTCTGATCTTTACAGCAAAAATTTTATTTAAGAACCATTTAGTTGAAAAAGAGATTGAACTAAATACATAAATATACAACGTTCATAAATTAAAAATGAAAAGAGATAGATAGATGCAATTTGGCGTATAGTCTGATCTAAACAATATAGAATCTTATTCGACGAATTTATTGTCTGGCTGTCTATACTTATGGGGTAATTCAGAAGATCAACAGGCTAAAAAGAGAAATTTTAATATATGAATTGAATAAGTTTGATATGCAAAATTCGGAATTCGGTCTTTAATATTAAGTTAGAAATTTGAGTCTAACGAATCTTTTCAACTTAATCTAACGAATGAAGAGAGATTCAAATAAATACACACTGCTCCTCGTTATACTATCAAACTTTTTATAAATTCTCCTACATTGTATTTACCTGTAACTGATTAGTTTAGTTTAATTAGTTATATTAGTATCCCGTTGTAAAGCAACACTAGACCTTTTGGGGAACGTACCTCGTAATTTTGAACATCGGTCATAAGACGAAGACGACCCCTGAGTCCCCCCCCACACTCTCTCTCCACACAACCCATAACTGAAGACGGAAGTCAAAAGGACTCCAGATTGTTCATAAGTTCTAATTACTATGGGGGGGGATTCCCCTTGAATACAATTATCTTCTCAGTACCTTCTAGTAGTACTTTAAACAAAATTTTGGCAGAATAGTTTGAACACATGCCTATAACCGAGTTATTCTTTTCAAAGTTTCCGTTGCTATTAATGGAGACATGGACTCCTCGTCTCTGAAATTGTGATTGGAAAAATATATAATGCACCATTTAATTTCTACATATTTCGCAATGCAATCCGTATTGTATTCTTCCGTTTTATTTTTTAAATTCTAATATTTTTGATTCCATGTCTTTGCCCTCGTTAGGAAATTCATGTCTCCAGTTACAGGTTAAAATAATGTCGAAGATTAAAAACTCCCTCTGACTAATTCAAACATTCGATATCGGAATATCAATCAAACAAGCATATTATAAGCGGAAATATTACTAACGATCATGTTATTTATTAATTACCTGAAAATGGCGTCTTTCCTTTTGCATTGCGTTTCTAATCCGGTAACCGCAATTGTATAGCTTACTTTAAACTAAAAATTACGAATTCTTATTTTTCTGTTCATAAAATTAATTCTATTTCCTTCTTAGAAGAAGAGACAAGATACAATCGAAGTTCCTTTAAGAAGTCGTTACGGCGAATTAAACATTAGTTTCTGTAAGTTAAACTTCAAAGTGCATCGAAAATTCCGATTACACATTTCATTCTCGATATCGAATGAGTGATGATTCACTTTTAGATGAATCATTACTCATTTGGAAAATCCACAAACTCGTTTTTCTTGCTCTTTCCATAAAATGTATGAGCAAAAAAGAAATTGGAAAAACAGAGCTCACTTGACTCGATGTAGCTGCGGATAAGATGCAAAATGCTTACTGTTTTCAGATTTTCTGCTGAAAAAAAGTCTGATTTTATCTTTTGTAGCTAAGAAT
The DNA here is from genome assembly GCA_026289955.1 of Argiope argentata. NCBI lineage: Eukaryota > Metazoa > Arthropoda > Arachnida > Araneae > Araneidae > Argiope > Argiope argentata. Next base: position 2,305 of record JAOUZG010005424.1, on the reverse strand, counting down.
TTTGTATTCACACATCGTCTTTGGCTTTATAATCAATTTATCAGTTTATCCATTAAAATTAGAATGAGCTTTCAGCGGATTTAATTTTTTCAAGGTTACATCACACTTCTGTAGATGGTTTTAAACTAACTGCATTTTTAATTTTCATTAATAACAAATCTTTTAAAATCCTTTTCTACTCTCATCGGTTGTACACGTATTCCACAACATGAAAGAAAATATTTTTTGTGTCTCTAAATGCACATATAGAAAGGAAAGAAGCACAATAAAGTATTAATAAAGTACAAAAAGAGATTTATTTACATAAGTGCATTTATTTCCGAAGTGTTAACGAAATATTCTGAAATAAGATGATTTTTTTTTTCATTCTAGCATTGAAATAAAGCGTTTTCCATTTCTCTATTTATCTCTGAAAGAAAAACTCGTTGACTCTGTTTTTAACCCATTAATGCCTGACATTTTTATTTTCAAATATATTCTGTACACTGGTTGTTATTTTCGTACATAAGCAAAATATTTTAAAATATATAATTCACATTTTTTATATAATTTTAAAAAATCTAAACATTTTTAAAAAGAAATTCGCCAAATCCGTAATTTTTTAAGTTGTTGACTTCGATAAAAAAATCGATATTTGGCGAAAATATGAAATTTTTTGGTGATATTCTTAACTTTTGAATAGTTTTCTATATAAAATATCTTGGAATTTTGCTTCTAAATCCATTTGGAGGAAGTTTCACTATTTTTCATATTTATATACATCTCAATGCTATTTTGCATCTTTAAAGCTATTTTCTCAAATTTTAATTTATGGTAGAATTTTGTTACGAAAACTCTACTAAATATAATCTAATAAACTAAATGAATATTTTTCTTTAAAATTTGTTTTAATAATTATCACATTATGTTCTAAAGTTCTTCAACTAGAGAATAAGTATTCAATTTATTTTGAAATATTTTATATTGGATTTTTTTGCTTCCCAATGTAAAAAGAAATAGAAATTTCTTATTCAGTCGAACCCTAATATTTAAAGAGTGTATAAAAATATAGTTTATTTTCAAGCATTAAATAATATATTTTTTAATATATTTTCAAAATTTTAAGACAATCATTTGATAAATCACTAAGCTAAAAAAGTTTTGCTTTTTATCCCTTTTTAGAAGAAAAAAAAAGCTCTTTTCCTAATATTTTTTTAAAAACTTTAAGCATATAGCTAATATAGTTTGTTTTCATAATTTCTTTTTCCTTTTTAAGCAAAAATTCATAAATATAAATATTTTACGGCTTGTTTTAAAAATATTCCCCCCAAGTGCAGTTAAATACCTTTAAATATGCACATCTGTTGTATTAGCACTTCAGTTACTTAGCTGGAAGTAATTATGCTTCCCATTATCCTGACGATCTTAACTAGGTCTTATTTTGAACATCTTGAAAAATAACGTAAGAAATTTTTTTTTAGTTTATTATCATGTCAGAACATGATGTTTCTTTTAGGATGAGTTTTTTGGCGTCGACAAAAATTCGTAGGCGAAAAAAAAATTTTTATTATCTGCACGGGCATCTCAAAAATCAGTTTTTAATAACGTGATGCCATCCGATTTACAAGAGCTCTGATTTAAAAAAATAAGTTAATGACTACAGCAAATAAAACCAAGAAAATGGCATTTTGAGAGCGTTATTATGTGAAATGAAATAAATAGGAAATGGGATATTTTTTAAAACAATAAATGCGAGACAAAGTTTTTTATAATCGTTCGCAATACTAAATTGACTCATTCACGAGCACGTGGTGTTTGGCCGTTTAAGAAATGATGTTCTGACATGATACAGTGAAATACGCATTGCATATTGCATTTAAATCTTTTCTTTTCAGAGAAATTTAATATTAAGGCAGTGTGCAGCGTTTTATGCTTCGTAAATCCTTATAAGAAATCTAAAATGTAATTCAATCCTCTTATTTTCAACTGATCGGTACAGATATTTTTCACAGCTATCCCAATTTTAATGACAAAATCTCGTTTCAAGTTTCATTCCTCATAGTCGCTGCATTCATGAGTTATCACTTTCACATGCTTGCGAAGGCACAGATGGTTGAATTAAGAACTGTTATCATGGTAATAAAATAATAATCTTGGTTTCATTCCTTATTGATCGTTCTGTAAATATCCAATGTGTGTTACTCTTGCTCGTGTGCATGCGAGTTTATGTTCAGACAGATAAAATTCTCAAGAACAGAATTTATCCCAAACTTGACAGAAAACGACAGTTTTAATTTCACAACCACATAACAAATTCCATCCCTCA
>JAOUZG010005417.1:0-19923 GCA_026289955.1 Argiope argentata | reverse complement strand
CAGTCGCAAGCTGTAAGAAAAGTATGTTATTTCCCACTCCATTTCTCTCAAACTTCACTGCTTTATCTTGTTATGGCATACTTATTTACAGAAATATTAAAATTTCCTTCATTTACAAACATACAATTTGTGTAATTTTTTATTCCAATTTGAATATATTCTTCTGAATCTCTAGATAATTCCTGTAAAAGTTCCATGGGATCTTTAAATGTTAATATAAGGCAGCATTTGATTTCCTTATGTTAACACCAAAACTTATTCCTGAATTTCAGAGAGGAGCCCTTAAAAATAAATTTTAAATTCCCCAAATCTCATTACTCTAGGTCATTTGGAAGAAAGATTGATTGATTTGGAGAGATCATGAAAAGTAGGAAAGGAACTGATTTCTCCTCGTGCAAAAGCAAATAAACTCCTTCCCCCCCCCCCCCCGATATATCGCAATTTCAACATCCGGTGCTATTAAAAAATATTATAAATTGGAATTGCAATTACATTCTTAAATATGAATTTAAAAATATATTTAGGACATGTTTGTTAATAATAGTCAAAATGGGTGAGTTCACTCGTTATGTCTAATTTAGCATATTTTTTGCGATTTTCGTTCTGATTATCATGTATTTTACTTTAAAATTATTTCGCTTGTTTAATTTTTTAATAAAAGTGAATATGCATGTACTTTATTATATTCATAAGTTTTCTTATTTATGGTCTCTTTATGTAAATATGTACTTTCAAGAATTTTAATTTATTTTATTCAATTTACAATAATAGGTATGAAATCTTGAACATAATTGTTTTGCTGTAACGTCACTAAATTATTGCTCCTCCTTGGAATTGAACGTAATTAATTGAATTTAAATAAAACGGTGCATAAATTGAATATAAATAAAGGGTATTCTTTTAAAACATGTAATTTTCCTTGAGATACGCTTTAAGACATCACAGACTGATTCACAAAACTAAAGAAACAGCCTTGCCAAATAAGAAATAATTTAAAGAACGTAAAAGAAGACTGCAGATTATATTTTCTGCTCTTTTACAGTGCAAAACATATTAAAATGTCATGCTGTGTTTGTGTCACTTTGTTGGTCGTATCACTGATGCCATATTTAAAGCTGAAAGTTGAGCAAAGCCTCTCTGCTCAAATCAAACATCCGTTCTACCATCACACATTCATAAAAGATATCAGGAACTGAATTTTAAAAAAACACGCTTTTTTTAAATTAATATCTGATTTTTTTTATTTTACAGCTTTGTTTATCTCAGTGACAATAGTAGAATTAAAATTCATCAAAATGTATCAAGGCAACTTCATCAACATATATATTACATTTAATCTTTTATAATAATTTTTAATACTAACAATAGCTATTTTTATTCAGTAATAAAAAAATGTTAGCGCTATTTTTACATGCATTTATGCTTTTTGAATTATTTTAAAAGTGATATAAATTAATTATTACATAAGCTAGATTTAAATAGTTATAAAAATAGTTTTACCTTCACAGGCGTCTGAGTGTTTACCGTATTCGGGAAGACATTCACAAAGCACATCGTCGTCAGATGTTACTCGACATTTTCCATTCTTACAATCACACTCTGCAAGGAAAACCCCCCATTTATTTTGTTGCATAAAATGAGGAAATTGTTATGTAAAAATTTAAAAATTTCTGAAATAGTCTTACATATAGAGTAGAACCCTTCTACTGTAGATCGGTAATTGTAAACAGAAGCGTGTAATCAGTTTGTAAGATCCGGAAAAATTGAGTCATTACCATCTCATCTATATCTATTTTTTATTATGTTCTGTTGTCTGTTAGTCAGCTACCATGATCAACGCAACACACTACAGTTCTAATACACATCAATGAAATCAATCTAGGGATATCTTGATTGAGGTTCGCAGATAATACGATTTGTCGAGTCTTCTATCGAAATATCGGCAAAGATGTTTGGAATATCTGATTTGATCATTCTCAAAACGTTAATGCTTCTCCCCGATTCAGATGATTAACCGCCAAATCTGGCACCCCGCCGGTGTGTTGGCGACTGTCATGTTCCTCTCTGCTAGTCAGTTGTAATATTGTTCGCACCGTTCGAAGGTGATAATTTGTAGGAGCTATCGTGCTCATTTTACTGTAAGACAAGGGCGTTTTATAATTATTATGTAAATAGTGTTTTTGTGTTATTAAATAGTACAGTCCATTTTTGAATGTTTATTTGAGCCTCTAATATTTTGGTCCGTCGAGCCGGAGGGTGAAGAATTAGCACCTTGTTTATAGTTATAAGAACTTTTTTTTGATTCGAACCTTTGTTTTTCGACGCCCTTAACAATGGCGTATCTTAAAGTTTTAAATAGGAAAAGAGGAATGCTAAAGCCAAAGGTAACAAAACTTTCGAATTTTTTGAATGAAGATAGTAAATTGAGTGACTCTATAGTTATTACTTCAAAAATAAATAAGTTGGAAGCTGTTAAAAATCAGCTAGAAGAACTGAGATTGGAATATTATGAAAGTTCTGAAGATGGAGATTTCTAAGAAATTGATAAGGCTTTGGACAACATCGAAGAAGAAATCGAAGATTTGGAGGTAATATACCTTCAAATTAAATCTCAGTTAAAAAATTTGAATGTTGAAACTAATAATAATAAAATAAGATTGCTTGAAATCCCATTGCCCAAATTTTCAGGTAATATTGAAGACGGGTATAATTTTAAGGCTCAAGTTAATTCCTTGATTTCTTCAAATGAAGGTTTAAATGAGTCGCATAAGTTATATTATTTGAAGTCTTCGTTAATTGGTAACGCAAGACAATTTCAAACTACAGATGACACTTTCGATTCGCTTTTAAGGCGATACGAACAAGACCGCTACGAACATAAACGATTACTTGTAAACAAACATATTAGCGAACTTTTAAATTTAGAAATAATTAGCCATGAATCGGCTTTTGAGTTGAGATCTCTAAGCTAATAAAAGAAGTTAGAGCATTGAATTCTCTAGATTTACAATTAGATCAATTAAGCGCGAATATACTGATTAATGTAGTACTCATGAAAATTGATAAAGAATCAAGAAAGTCCTTTGAAATGACATTGAAAACGTCTAATTAGCCAAAATGGGAACACCTTACTGACTTTCTTAAAACGCGTTGTACATTTTTGGAAAATTTACAAAGACACGCAAAATAAATGAAACCGAAAGTGTTTTCCAGGGTTAAAAGTCTTATTGTTCACTCTCATTCAGATATATCTTCTCCAATTTGTAAATACCGAACGCATTACATTTTTAAATGTTCAGAATTTCTTCGATTAAATCCTAAACAGCGATTCAACTTAGTTAAAAAAACACTCATTATGCATTAATTGTTTGAATTGTTCTCATAAAATCGTTGACTGTAAATCAAAAGTTGATTGTAAATTTTGTACTAAAAAGCATAATTCACTCTTGCATTATTCTTCGAACCCGGAAATTGAAAACAATTTCAACAAGATTAATAAATCCTCGCTTTTCGAGCAAGAAACACCTTCTAACCTTGAACAGAATATCTCGTCGGAGAATTTAAAGGCGCCAGTCTGTGCTAGTGCCAGCTGTTCTCAAAATGTGTTTGATATTATTCTAGCCACAGCGATTGTTTGTATTAAAGACTAGCCGCCTTTGGCGACCAGTCGGCTCGCCAGTATTAATACTCGCTAATATTTTATGTAGCTGTGTCTCATAACAGGTTTTTCACCAAAATATTTTTAAACCAAACAAATTTTGATAATCATATAATTCATTTATAGTGTTATTTATTATTGTTCACTATACTACTCATCTTTCTCTTTCTATCCGAGCAATGATTGTCCCGGAATTGATATTTTACTTAAATGGTGGAAGGAAAGGCCTAAAATTCTGTTTTTATAGAATAATGATATTCAAATTTTCATAAATGTAAACACACTAAACAAATAAATACACAATTGGTTTTCAAGAGATTCAAAAGCTTAAAAACACCTTGGAAAATGCCTCGTACAGACGAAATAATGGTGACACACACACCCTTCTTTTCTTTGCTATCCTTTTTTTCTTCACTACTTTTCTTTCTATAAACCCTTTCCCCTTTGTTATTACTTTTTTTCTTCCCTGCCCAGACTTCATTTTGAGCAGGCATAGATTAAATATTCATACCGAATAATAATAAAAGCAACTATTTTCTTTCTTTTTTAAACATCCCGTTATCTATGAATGAAAGCCAATTGACTTCGCGCATTTCTTTCTAAACAAATCATAATTTATTACTTCCTGCTAACTAACTCAGTTGATGTGGGGGGGAGGAAATGAAGATTTTCGGCGGGAAAGCAAGAAAAGTGTTTTAACTATTTTCCACGCAGGTTTTTAATTTTTTCTCTCCATAAGAACCATCCCCGTGTCTTAATGAAAATATTTAAAAAAATTAGCCAAATCAGCTGAGCCATTCTCCAGTTTTGGGCTTAGCAACGCATTTCGAGTTGCATTTTTATTATAATAGATATTAGTGGAAATAAATATCCATTAAGATGCATTCTTGCTTCTGGGTCTCAAATCAATGCCCTCACTTTGGAGAGTGCAAATCTTTTGAGATTGAAAATAGAAAAAATAAATATTTCCCTTTCTGGTTTAAATGGAACATTTATTCCAGTGAAAGCGCGTGTCTCAGCAGAAATTTCGAATAAATCTAATGACTTTGTAAGATCAACGGAATTTCTGATCGTGCCGAAAATTACGCACGTAAACCCTTCCCCGTATTTAAAGGTTGATTTTAAGAATTTGAAATAAAAATATTAAATTAGATTATCCTGAATTCTATAAGCCTGCCAGGATTGATGCTTGCAGCTATTTTTTGACATTTTAAGAACTGGAAAAAATTATATATGGAAGATTCTAGTTTAATACTACAAGAAACTGCATTTGGATTTATTGTAAGCGGATGAAGCTTAGCCAAAAATACGACAGGGTACACTTATTGTGGGCTTGTGCATGAAGAATCAAATCTTGAAAAAACTCTTCGCGAATTTTTTGAACTAGAAAATGATAATGGCTATGAACCTATTTTAATTAGTGAAGAATTAAAATGTGAAAAAGATTTTGCCAAAACTCATTTTGGAACAAGAGAGGGACGGTACGTAGTGAGTATGCCCTTGAAAACGGACAAGGCTTTGGGTGAATCTAGGCCTATGGCAATTAACCTGTTAAATTCTCTCTCAAGACGCTTAGAGCGTAACACAAATTCGAAAAAAATTGTATCTTGATTTTATTGAGGAATATAAAAATTTGGGACATATGAAGGAAATCTCTAGCGAAGTAGAACCTAAATTTTGTTACTATTTTCCTCACCACGGTATTTTAAGACCGGAAAAATCGTCAACAAAATTGAGGGTTGTCTTTAATGGTTCTGCCTTAACCACTACTGGTGTCTCCGTAAATCAACTTCAAATGAATGGTAAAATACCTCAACAAGATCTGTTCTCCATAATGCTGCGCTTTAGTAAAAACGCTTTTGCAGACATTAGTATGCAGACATTCGTATGATGTTCGTCAGATATTTATCGAACCCGCTCAGAGGGACTTACAACGAATTGTCTGAAGAGAAACTCCAACAGACCCAGTTAAAACGTATAGACTTTGCACTGTTAGCTATGGAACAAAAAATGCACCTTTTTTAGCCACAAGGGCTTTAAGGCAATTGTGTGACGACGAAGAAAAATTATTTCCGGAAGCAGCTTCTACTGCCCGTGAGGACTTTTATATGGATGATATCCTGAACGGATCACTCGATTTGGAATCTGCAAGGGAATTAAAACGCCAGTTAGTTCTTTTACTGCAGCAAGGGGGCTTTACGCTACATAAGTGGAACTCAGATGATGCCAGACTCATAAATGATGAATCTTATAATCAGAATTACTCTTTTGACGATTCTAATGAAGTAAAATCTGTTAAGGCCTTAAAATTGCTATGGAAGCCAACCTCGGATTGTTTTTCATATAAGGTGACCATTCAACCGGAAATTGCTCATACTAAGCGAACAGTTCTTTCAGATATTTCTGGAGTCTTCGATCCACTTGGATTAATAAGGCAAAAGGTGATTACCAAGGTGATTACCAAGGCAAAATTATTTATGCAAGAACTCTGGACGATCCGGTTAGACTGGGATACACCATTACCAGACCCCTTCCAAAAAATTGTTAGTTCCCTTGTTACCAAAAATAGAAAATTTGCGAATTCGCAGATTTTTCGAAAACAATAACAAAATTACTCTTCATGGCTTTTCCGATGCTTCTTCAGTCGCTTATGGTGCAGCTATTTATGCCCAATGCAAGACATCCAATGATACTAATGCAGTACACCTTTTATGCAGCAAGTCAAGGGTTGCTCCCGTAAAACCAATCACCATACCTCGTCTGGAACTTTCTGCTGCACTCTTGTTGTCACATCTCATACAAAAGGTCATAAAGACATTAAATTTTAAGGATTGTGACATAGTTTTGTGGTCCGATTCTACCATTGTGCTTGTGTGGTTGAAGAGAGATCCTCACGAATTAAAGACCTTTGTTTGCAATAGGGTTGCAACAATTCAAGAGCTAACGAAAAACTGTCAGTGGAAACATATTTCGTCTTCACGAAATCCAGCTGATCTGCTTTCTAGAGGTATGAGGCCGGATCAGATCCATGCGCAAGAATTGTGGTGGCATGGTCCACCATTCCTTAGACAATCTACACCGATGAATGAGACCTTTGAACTTGAAAATTTGACTTCTAGTATTAACTTGACATGTGAACTTAAACAGCACAAAAACATTAATCTAAGCTGTACAATGGATAATGATATTATTTCCCATGTTATTTTTTCTACTAACAATTACCTTAAACTGATTAGAGTATTTAGTTCCATTTATAGGTTCTTAGGAAATTGCAGAAGGAAGTTACCGCGTCAGGTAGGTCCTTTAACTACTGAAGAACTACAATCTTCAGAATTGGTCATAATCAGGTACATCCAAGAAAACAATTTTAGTATTGACATAAGATGCTTGAGGGAAGGAAAACAACTTACAGGTAAAAGTAACCTTAGATCTTTGAATCCTTTTATCGATGAGAAGGGAATTCTGAGAGTTGGTGGGCGGCTAGAAAGTGCAAGGCTTAGTTTTGGTTCGAAACATCAAATTATTTTGCCAGGTAATGATAAGGTAACTTATTTAATCTTGGAATATTTCCATAAAAGATACTTGCATATTGGTCAGCAAGTCTTGCTATTCTACACCAGGCAAAAATTTTGACCAATTAGTGGAAGAAATTTGACGAAGAAAGTAGTGCACAATTGCATAACTTGCGTAAAAAACAAACCAGTGATAGTTGAACAGCTAATGGGGCAACCCCCACCGGAAAGAGTTAACACGAGTCCCGTATTTTCAAATTCAGGGGTGGATTCTGCAGGACCCTTTTTTGTACGATATCAAAATCAAAGAAAGGGACCTCTGCACAAGATTTAAGTAGCAATTTTTGTCTGCATGTCTACCAAGGCCATTCACATCGAAATGGTTTCGGATTTAACTTCCGAATCATTTATAGCGACACTGAAAAGATTTTTTTGCCCGCTGTGGTAAATGTTACACGCTGTTCTCTGACAATGCAACAAACTTCGTAGGGACACATTCCGAACTCAAAAAACTTCACAACTTACTTAGGCATCCAGATGAAGTAATAGGAAACCTTTTGTCTGCTGAAAGGATTAACTGGGAATTCATACCTCCTAGTGCTCCCAACTTTGGCGGGCTCTGGGAGGCGGGAGTAAAATCCTTCAAATACCACTTTAGAAGGGTTGTGGGTAACGCTAATTTGAATTATGAGGATTTTTTAACTGTAATTACAGAAATTGAGGGAATTCTCAATTCGAGACCCTTAACTCGAATTTCGTCAGATATCAATGACTTAGTGGCCTTAACGCCAGGTCATTTTTTGATAGGTCGGGCAATAAATACAATTCCTGAACCAGATATTACTGATACACCCTTCAATCGTCTATCTAGGTGGAAGCGTGTAGAAAAAATGACTCAAATTATTTGGAAGAAATGGAGCTTAGACTACCTAACACACTTTCAGCAACGTTATAAATGGCAGTTCGAGAAGGATAATATAAGGTCAGGTATGATGGTGATTTTAAGGGAAGATAATCTTCCAAAATGCAAGTGGTATCTAGGGAGAATCGTGGATGTAATTTATGGGAAAGATGGCCACATAAGAGTAGCCAACGTGCGCACCATGAATGAGACATTGAAGTGACCCATTTCAAAAATTTGTATTTTGCCTATTAATACTGATAATTAATTAATGGGTCAGTTATAATTAAGGAATAAGTTCATTTGTATTTCCCTTCAAAACAAGCTTTAAAGAACTTTACTTCCATTGTATGATTGTTTATTTTAATAATTGGAATTATATGTATTGTTTAGCATTGAATCTTCATAATTGTAAAATAGTTTAATACTTATAAGCTCAGAATTAAATTTATACTATGTTTATATTTGAAATTTTTTCTCAGTATTGTATCTTGTGTAATATTTTACTTTCTGTAAAAATTATAATTCTGGGTTGAACCTTTAGAAATTCAACGGGGGCCGGGATATTAATGCTTCTCCCTGATTCAGCCGATAAACCGCCAAATCTGGCACCCCGCCGGTGTGTTGGCGACTGTCATGTTCCTCTCTGCCAGTCAGTTGTAATATTGTTCGCACCGCTCGAAGGTGTTAGTTTGTAGGAGCTATCGTGCTCATTTTACTGTAAGCCATGGGGCTTTTTATAATTAGTATGCAAATAGTGTTTTTGTGTTATTAAATAGTACAGTCCATTTTTGGATGCTTATTTGAGTCCCTAACACAAAATAATTGTCAAATAACAATATTCGTCAAAAAGTTGCAATGCGTCTTGCTAAGAGGCACAAGTGTTGCGAACTCAAAGATACGTCACAATCAGAATTACACAAGAAAATTAAAAGACTGACCTTTCGAGTTTTATAAGGAACCAAACCCCTTTTAGTCTTCATTACGGAGTTTTATCTTTATTTACGATTACGTGTATTTAATTTTCACGCATGGAATCGATTTCGAGATGAAAAACAAATCGTAGCGTTGTAAAGGATCTCAACTCTGAAGATTGCTACAAAGGTACATTAGAGTTATATCAACAAAGAGGGGCGTCTTTCAGTAATGCTAATGAGATATAAATTCATGAATATTTCCGAAAAAGAAAAGAAAATGTATCTGCCTACAAAACTGAATTACTGTTAACGAGGTCCTAATACAACAAACTATATTCCTATAAGCACATAGATATTGCACAATATTGATCAATAATCGCAATATTGTTTGATATTGTGGAATAATGTTTAATATAATTTAGCTTAATACTGTACAATATTGTGCTATAGGATGGTTTACATTGGATGCTATTTCCTGGCTGACTTTTGGATCAATATAAAGAAAACAAAGTAGTTGCTACTTCTTTGCATGTTCTTTGAATTTAATTAATTTATCTCCCAATGATTATCAGTATTGTATTTTAAACGTCCGAAATATAATGTAATGTGAAATCTTACCATGTTGGCATCTGTCTCCAACGTGGTCGTCGGGGCAGTCGCAGGAGAAGGAGTTGCCTTTAATATTGCAAGTGCCGCCACTACGACAAGGACTGGATGAACAAGGATCTAAGAAAAGTTGATTTCGTTAATAAAAATGCAGGAGTCTTCTTAAAATGTATAAATTTATAAAAATAGATGTTGCAATGTTAACAAATTTCACTTATATTCTTAAACTACCTTCCTTTTCGTAAATGACATGAACTGAAATGTCACTAAAAGTTGTACAGAAATGTGCATGTAAGTGAAAGAAAAATTGACCGAATCAACAACTCATTATCGTTAGTATCATCAACTATGAAGTTTTATGAAAGTTCTTCAAAACGTGTTTGGAGATCAGTTTCTTTTTCTTTTTTTTTTTGCATAAAAATAAATAGCATACGATTATTGCCTTTTGGAAAATAAGATGTTGGGTTAATTTGAATTGACAAGATATAAAAATGCTGGCATCGCTTTCTGAAACATTAATAGCGAAAGTATAAAATAATGTGACGGATGTTTGTAAATAAAATCAAAAGCATGCGTAAGCATAGAGATAGCTTGCCGAACTTGATCAATTTGATATATTGAGTGAGTTGCCGTGCAATAGTGATGAGGTTTGATGCATCTGCTGTCATTTATACGTTAAAAAGAAAAGCATATTTGTACTTCAAACAGATATCATTTTGGGGGTGGGGGTGGGTGGGTAGGTGTGCATGCCCGCGTGTGTGTGCAATGATTTTTTTTAAATTTCATTTCCAATTTTTAATAATGATTTGTTGCTATTGAGCTCGTGTTCCTCTTTAAAATGGGAGAAAGGGTACTGTAGTTTCTGAAGGTATGGCCTGAGCACCTAAGGCCAGAAGTCTGACTTCTAGTAGACATATGTCACAAAACCATTTTAGGGGGAGAACTTCATTCACACATTTCATTCATTCATCCACAGATAGTAATTTAGATATGACACACATAAAGATCCCCTCAGACCCAGTATCCTCACTAGTATTACTCTTGACAGGGAGGCCTTTGTGACCACGACAGATTTAGCGTGCTCCAGCCACATAGACACACACACGCACATGCAAAGTGTCTTCGGCTGGTTGGTTCGAACTCGCAGCCCAAGGTATGTGTATCCAACTCCCTACCAACCCGGGTATCCCGGCCTAATAATGACTTAAAAGTAATAAGATTCTAACAAGAAAACTTGAAATTTGCGACCATATACTTTATTTTTTATATATATATTTTATTCCAATCAAAAATATAAATGTTACTTTCATTTGCTGATTTAATTCATTTTTTTATTCATTTTAAGACGTGAAAGAATTAATTATGTTTATTTTATAATGAGGCATAAGAAGTAGTCGAAAACGTGGCCTATAAAAATGGAAATATATATATATATATAACAAATGTATAACTACTCTTACCCTTTTCACATTTATCACCAAAGAACGGACTCTTGCACGCACATGTAAAACTCTTTCCTTTCACTGTGCAGCTGCCATTATTCATGCATGGACTCGATGTACAAGGGTCTGCACGTAAGAAAATGATGGTTTTTATAACAAACAAATCTACCGTAAGAGCAAAAATTCTCCAATAGCATACATCACGATTTAATAGTTGCAATACATTATAATATTGTCTGGCACTGAAAATATAAATCTACAATATAATAAATGTTAATACTATAGTTAATTTCTATAAAATACAAATCTACAATTAGTGATATTACGATAATAGTTTTTTTTTCTCTTCTTGCCTTTTGTTCTGATAATTTTCTTAAAAAATTAAATGCTTGTAGAATTAAGCTTACTGCTTTCACTATATTTCATCCTTTGTGTTTAAACATTCAATTTCTATTAAGGAATTTTCAGTAAGCGTTCTTATATATTTCGGCATACCAGATAAATACTTAAAGTTTCTGTTCATAATCTCACTTGTGATGTTGATACATTCCAAAATTGTAAAATATCAAGTATATGAAATGATTTTGGATATCACGTATACTTCAGAGCCAATCAGCTATTAAAAAAAACATCCATTAATACACTTACTGAACAATTGACGTAATAATTGAATGAATTTCTCTGCATTTCAAATATAAAAACACAATTTGTAAAAACAAGAATTTATTAGAGTTAAAGAATAACGTTGAACGTAATAAGAGAGATGTGGAACGTGCACTGAAATGAGACATCTTGGTTCTCGACCCCTTCGGCCATTGGCCATCCTCCAAATTTTCTCAAAACCTTTATTTTATTTTAACAGGGTTAGCAAACAGGAATAAATGTTTTTTCGAACGTGAATTTGCTACAAACTACACGAACAATTCATCAATCGATTTTCTGAGCATTTTTCTGGAACAATAAGTACATATTTATGGGCGAAAAGGTGGTAATAAAAAGCAGGACACAGTGAATACCGTGAAAAAGACTTAAAAGATAAGTCAGTGTTAAATACAATTGCAGATGAACACGAAAAAGAGGGCAAACGGAAAGTAGAAAGCTAGTTAGTCAATCAGCAGATTTTTTTTGTTTTTGTTTTGCTATAGTTGTTGTTGAGGGAAAAGGCGCATGAAAAGGAAATATTCCATTAAAGTTTTTCTAATTAGCTTCACACAGTCTTAACAAAGGAGCTATAGGCACCTATTTTTAAGGTCACAGATGCCCTTTTTTATATTTTTCATCACTGAAATCTCTAAAGGCCTTTTAAGGAAAATATGTATCGAATATCACTGTTAAAGTGTCTTCGTCTTTCAAAAAATTTTAATGATATTATTGCTAGTTTTTAATATGTAGAGCATGTTAGCACGAAAATATTTAATATGTTATTATTTGTCCTGCGATATCAGAGAGATTTAAATGCGATTATAGTCTTTCCAATTTTTGTTTTAAAATCTCATGAAACAACATTAAGGCAATCCCATATTGATTGTATAAAAGCAAGGGATGGAGCTTTACTATTTTTCCGCGATGACTGAAAATATGTTTAGAGGCAAATAATTATTTTATGGATAAAAGTGAAGAAATCGGTCTAGTGAAAGAGGCTAAAAACTTGTTCTTTTGTTTTCCAAATTAATCTAAATACATATTTCATATAATTTGATGAATTATTTACAATAACTAGAAATATAATTCATTTAATGGTTCTGTTTTAATTAAACCATTCAGAAAAACCAAATATATTTGCAATTGAAATTTCGATAATTCAATGAATTGTTCTGTAATAGCTATTCCATTCAGAAAAGTCATATTTCCCATATGTCTTGAAATTTGGAGACTCGGAAAACATTTTCAGCATTCCGGGTGCATAAAATATTCGAGTGACTTTTAACGTTACCTCTTTCACATTGCTTTCCTTCATAGGGAGGGGGGCAATCACACTTAAAGTCCATCCCAACTACTTTGCACTTCCCCTTATTCGAGCAAGGATTGGAAGAACAAGGTCCTACACGAAAAAAGAAATCCACAATGAATGAAAATGATACTTCCAACAATGACAAGAAATTATTCAAAACAATAAGGCCCTCAGTCTTCACAGAGATTAAAGATGAAAATCTTATTCAAGGTAAATAAACTGTACGCCTTACCAGTTTCACAATTTAGACCACTGAAGGGCTGTTTGCATTGACATTTGTATTTTAGCCCGTCTACTTGGCAAACGCCACTGTTTTGACACGGATTTGACGAGCAAGGTCCTATAACATAACAATATTTATTTGAAAAAATATCATTGATTTATTGCTTTTTCACATGCTACAAATACAAATTAAAAAAATATTAAGTATTAAATCCAGTCTTACCTTCTTCACATGTTTTTCCACTATAAGGCGGTTTGCAATCGCATTCGAAACCTCGACTACTCACTTTACACGTCCCTTTGTTTTGGCATGGATTTGGTGAGCAAGGACCTGTTGAGAAAAAGAAAAGTGTATAACTCTAACCTTTTTTTTTATCCTGCACTTCAGAGTGAACAGGGAGCATAAAAGAATACTCTATAATGCAATGACACAGATATGTCTATCAGCTGAATTGTTCTGTTCTATTTTCAAAAATGGTGTTATATATTGATATTTTTACAATCGGTAAGAATGTTGTTTTGTTTCACTATGCTAAGGAATCGACTTTTAAAGGACAATTTTTATTGATAATTCCATTTTTTTTTAATTTACTAACATAAAATTAGTTATAATCACTATTGTTGATAAGTAGAGTATCACTGTTATGACAGCGAAAAATAAATTGATTTCAAATCTTCATGCATTCTGTCTTTCGGTTATGTTGTTATGAATACTATCGAAAAGTTAATTGATTGATAAGCTTTTTAACAATAGTTTTAAAAAAAAAGAGAGATTTTGTTGTTTCTAATTAAATAAAATCTAATTTGAAACATATTTTCCGAAAATTTTATGAAGATCCACAGGATCAAAGTCCGTCCATCTTTTCTCCTTCGTTGATTCCTTCCTTGATAAAGTGAACCAAATAGATTCAGGATGAACATAATAATTTTAACTACTGACTTTTTTTCTTTAAGTATTAAAACGGTTGATCGAAACCATTTCAATCTACTGATGCCATCCGAAGAATCTTTGAATTATAGAATTGCTTGATGAATTGACTATTTTTGGAATTAACAAAGGAATGCGTGCATACTGCCGAATGACATCCTGCTTCATGACTTGAAAGACATTTTACTTGTTCTTATAAAGTTAAAATGGGATTCATTCTTCCTGGGAATGACCTGGTTTAAAGAGCTCCATGAAAATTCTTTTTTCATCAGAGTGTGTATTAAATTCTAAAGTCCTCTTTGAGCTTTAAAATTTCAATTTAAAATTCAGATTTAAAATTTTGAAAAAAAATTTAATTTCTTTTTAAGTGTTTCATTCAGTTTTCCTTATTTATATTTAATATATCTTGAGATTTAAAAAAAAATAATTGAATGATAAAATTCTATGTTCAATGAATTTACCTAAAATACAATTTAAATAAAGATTTAAATGAAATTGACTATGCATGTTTCAAGGCATACTATGTAATGTCAGAACATGATTTCTTGAACGGTCAAGAACCACGTGTTAAATTATATTTTTATTCCTTTTTTATATTTTTATTCCTCCTAAATTATATTTTTATTCCTTTTAATGGTTTCTTCGAATGAGTCACTTTAGTATTGCAAACAATTAAAAAAACTTTGTCTCGCATTTATTGTTTAAAAAAATATTACATTTCCTATTTATTTCATTTTATAGAATCAGATGCTCAAAATGACATTTTTCTGGGTTTTATTGGCTGTAGTCATTAACTTATTTTTTTAAATAAGAGCTTTTGTAAATGCAGTGGACACACGTTATTAAAAAATGTTTTTTTAGTGCTTGTGCATTTAATAATTTTTTTTCTTTTCGAATTTTTTATTCTTAGTCTACCTATTTTTGTTGACTCTGAAAACCTCAGCCCAAAAACAGACATCATGTTCTGACATGATAAAAATGTATTTGTAATAAAGTATCCAGATTTATTACATCTACACAGTTTAAGAATTTCTACTATGTTAAGAAATTTTTTTTTGAATTATGAGATATGTTTTTTTTTTCAAAACAATGACTTTCTTTCCCATAAAATAAATTTACGCATTCAAGAAAGATGAATTTCACCGTAGGTTTCTAATTTACGCTGAAGGATATTTGAAATATCGATTATTGCATCGATATATTTGTTATTCCCATGCTATTTCCTTATTTTATATTTTAAAAAAATATGGAAAGATTACATTCTTTATAGGAACTAATATTTGAAATACTCTTAAAAATATTCTTGAAATGAAAAAATAGCACATTAATATTAATTGCAAAGCTCTGATGTGTCACATCAATTAACAGTTTCTCCGTTATAAGTATTTTTAAACCTTTTTTTAATACTTTAATCATCATTTTTCGTTTTATTCCTATAGTATTAAACTATGGAATGCAATAATAGTAATTGACAGTCTTTCAAACACAAAAGACTATCAATTACTTTTCCGACATAAGATTATATTTAGCAGTTTTAACTTAATTTAATACACATTATCAGAAAATTAATTTAAATACGCATTATCAGAAAAAAGGACTTATTAATTCAAATATTTCTTTATTTTGTAATTGTTAGTTAAAAAAATTTCCAGAAAAACATACTTATTTCACATTTTTTTCCTTCGTATGGTTTTGGACATTTACACTTGAAACTTTTTCCATCAACCGTGCAACTTCCATTATTTTGGCACGGTTTGGACGAGCACGGGCCTGTTAAAATTCGAGATTACTTTAGAATTTAAAAAATCAATAAAACTATTGTTGACAGATTTCGTTTTAATTATTCTTTTTTTTACAATACCTGTCAAACATATTTTCTTATATTGTTTCCAAAGCTTTCCAAAAGATCATGTCATTTTTATTTGTTTTATTTTGTTGATTATTCCTTCGATCTTATAAAGTAATTTCAATAAATTACACAACAGAATAATTTCTTAGAAGAATAGAACTTAATCTATTCATTCTAATAAATGTTCTTTTTCAATTCTATGTAATTATTTAAATAAAGTCATCGTCATTTTAAGTAGTTGTAATGTTTAAAGTATATAAGTAATATATTATATGTGCTAGTTGAAGATTTTATATAGATCCAAAAAACTGCCTTTGAAGCATTAAAATGAACATTAACATTTGAAAACAAGCTGGTCGCCAAAGGTGGCTTGAATATAATAAACGTTTCGATGTTCATTTCATCATTATTTTAGTTCTACACAAAATGACGATTCTTTAAAATGAGGGAAAGAACAATTGACACTTTAATTCTGCAGTTTTCCGAGTTTTAACATAAATATTTACGATTATTGTTGTAATAACAATACACTAGGCTCTGAATTACAAGAAAAAAAAGAATAATTCATTTATTCCAAATTTTATGAATGTGCATAGAAGGAAAGCCATCACGGTGTAGTCAAAATTTATGTTAGCTATATGCAGATAGAGTATTATTATAAAGTCATAACACTTCGTTTTGAGATAATACTAAAAGTGTAACTAAAAGGGCTGCAACTCAATTCTACAATGTCCATAAAAGAATTTTGCAATCAACAAATGAATAAATTTAGCAAAAATTTCATTTTTCGGATAAATAATAATTACTATTATCAGTAAATGAATAAACTATAAATGTAGAAAATTATTCAGTTTTCCTTCTTTTAAAATGCTTATTGTGCTATTGAATAGGAGATAACCGCATTTGCTAAACTTCCTGTTTTATAGTCCAAGAGAATTATTTTATTTGGCCATTGGAATTTTTATGGTCAACTTCTGAGGTGACATTTCAGCCTATAATATTTTATGAAATATATAAATTAATATGTATGAAAATCGATGTACTAATATTGTATCACATTATACATTATTATTACATTATCATTATAACATAAGGGACCTTATACAAGCCCAAGATCACTTTAGAAGTAATCAGCACAGAATTTCCTGAAATCATCATACTAGTCGATGAACTAATATTGCATGAGAATATCAATATACATCAATCTCCTTATACAAGCCCATATGAGCGCACTTTAGAAGTAAGAAACGTAGAATTCATAAGTATACCTCATTTTTTTAAAAGAATTTGATGAGCATTTTTAAAATTACGTTTTGCAAAAAACTGCTCAAGCAAATCCCTTTATGAGACTTTAATGTAAAAAGCCCTCGCAAGGAGGTATGTGCCATCATGAGCAATGAATCCGTTATCTAATCAACAATACTTTTAATTGTATATTTTGGTAGAAGCAATTATGTTATAAATCCTTCAAATATATCATCCTCTATTCTCTAGTACGTAAAATATTATTCTCTATCTTTTATAGGGTCTGCCGTAGAGAAATCTACATTTAAAGAAACACCCACGTCTAGAGTTATCGCACCAGTTTACAATACGCTATTTAATTTTTATCATATTATCCCACTTTATCTCCAGTAATAGTTTCCGAGAGTCATAATAAATTAAATATTTCCTCCACTTATTTTGAAAATTAGCAAAATTGCACTAAAATTAATGAGTTAAAAAAATCTGAAGTTAATGAGTTAAGTAAATAAAAATGTGCTCGACTTAAATATTTTAAAGGAACTTTCTAAATGACATTAATTAAGTAAAAATAATTCAATACCATATTCACAAAATGTTGGCTTTCAAATTACCCAATCAATGGTCAAAATGATAAACATTTGGCGAAAATTATAAAGATTTGAAAAATGCAATAGTTTTGTTTTCGCAAAAGGGTTTAAAGCTAGTTCTTATGCAGATAATGAAGTAGCAAAATGAGATGAAGCATTATTTTCATAACAATAATTACCTAAATCCGTAAATATCATATAAAACAATTCTAGAAAAATCTAAAAATTTCGAACTATTCCAGACGGACAATGTGCTTAATAGCTTAAATTTGTTCTTAGATATTATATGTTGAAGTAATATTAATTATATTTCAATAATAAAGGGAAAAACTATTCTTACCAGTTTCACATAACTTTCCAGAAAATGGAGAGGGACAAACACATTTAAAACTCATTTTTTCTACAGCACACGTTCCATTGTTCTGACATGGATTTGACGAACATGGTCCTATTGAACATAAGAAAATCGTACAACAAATATAAATATGAAAGAAATTTTAATAAATTAAAAAAATATTTCTGGTAAAAAGTCTTTTTTATTAGGGCCAGTTTCATATTTGTTTTTCTCTTTTCATTGACGGATAACATTCACATTTAAAACTTTGTCAATAATATACATGTACTATTGTTTTGAAACCCATGGTACATGTACATCATGCTTAAGAATAAATAATTTTACTTTTTGTTCCTTTAATATTTTATTTTTAATTATTTTCCATAACTATTATGGAATCTATATTTCTCAAATGAACCATTATCTGGCTCCACTAGCATAATATCAAAATTTAATTGAATATATCAGATGAAAATTAATGTTAAATTATAATATTATCATATTGCAAATTATTATCCATAACTTTTTAATATTTAATTTATAGGGAAGATGATGAAAAAACTTATATTAAAATCAAGCTTAATTCAAAACTGATAATAAAATGTTTTCAAGCGTGGGCAAATCAAGTGAAGCTTAAGTAAATAACTAACCAGTTGGTTGAGTAAATGATATGACGAAAAATAAAGGGAGGGGGGAGAAGATTTCGTTTAAGCAACCATTATCAATGAAACTTTTAGCGATTTAAAACAGAAATAAAGCTGAAACTTTTAAAAAGCTTTTGTCCAGGCATTCTGTAACAATCCAGGCTTTGAAGAAATAAAAAAAATATATGTACCGCTTTTCTGTATTTCTACGATACGAATTTCTACACGCTAGAACAGGATCAATTTGATTTAATTGACGATAAAAATCCCGCCATTTTATCAATCAATTACTGCAAAGAACTTAAACAGCATAAATTGCGTAGCAGGTATCGTTCAGTTCTTGTTTTCTTTTTGATATCTAAAACATGAATACTTATGCCTAAATTCTACGAAAACAAAAGAAAATAGACATTAATCTCTTTACCAATACAGTTAAATGAGATTCACATTGTTCTTGACAGTATAGAATTATTTAAATATATCAAATGCTTTAATTTATCAATTGCAAATGTCCGAGCAAAAATATAAATTCTATACTGTTATGTATAATTTTCATTTCATGTCAATCATAAGTCTTATAAAATATGAGTAAACCTACTTACTTCAAAGAAGTTATATAAATTCCGAAAGAAAAATTTCAAATTATAAATGAGATCACAGTTAATTGATTTCCGAGAAAATATAGATGAATTTCAACTATTTTTGAAAAGATTTTAAGCGGGATGCGTACTTAAAATTAAAAAAAAAGATCTAGGGAGAAAAAAATTTTATGTTTCCTAATGAAGAATTATAATTCTTCGTACCTATTGCACAATTTTTCCCGCTGAAAGGAAGTTTGCATGAACATTTGAAATTTTGCCCATCCACTGTACAATTCCCACCGTTTTGACATGGATTTGATGAGCATGGACCTAAAAAGAAAAAAAACATTATGCTTAACGAATCTATGCAAGCCAATCATTCATTTTAACTAGAAATGTAAAAATTCCGAATACTATTTTCAGACCAATCATAATTCTATTTACTTGTTTCACAGGTTTTTCCAGTAAAAGGACTTTTGCATGTGCATTTGAAAGTTTTCCCATCCACTGTACACGTCCCTCCGTTTTGACATGGATTCGATGAGC
>JAOUZG010005404.1:3987-16320 GCA_026289955.1 Argiope argentata | reverse complement strand
GAAATGCTGGACGGAAGACTTCTAATTTACTTCCGGAGACCTAGAAAGTCAAAAGAAAGATACTGAACCTTGAAAGTGTATTCTTAAAATAACGGTTGAAATGATGATGTATTAAAAAAATAATTTGAATGATTCTTTTATGTCCAGTTTTACGATAGTTTTTTACAAATTTTTTTAAAAAACTATTGTAACACTATTTTTCGAAAGTTTATTGGTGGAAAAATGTATACATTTTTAAATCATTTTTATCATGTCAGAACATGATGTTATTTTCGTTATAAGGCAGACAAAAGTCCTTAGCGGGAAAAAAGGGAGGGTGGAAACGCAGGCGTAAAATTGAAATTTTATTATCTGCACGAGCATCTCAAAAAATCAGCTTTTAATAACGCGTTGCCATGGCATTTACAAAAGCTCTGATTATAAAAAATAAGTTAATGACTACAGCAAATAAAACCTAGCAAAATGTCATTTTTAGCAACTGATTATATAAATTGAAATGAATAGGAAATGTGAGATTTAAAAAAAATGCAAGCCAAAGTTTTTTTTTATCGTTTGCAGTATTAAAGTGACTCATCCAATGAAACGATTAAAATGAATAAAAAATATAATTTAACTAGCACGAGCGCGTGGTGCTTGGCCGCTCAAGAAATTAAATTCTGGCAAGATACATGGAAATATGCACAGCAAATTTCATTTAATCTATTATAAATTTATTTTATCTTCTTGGAATAACTTCTAATCACGAAATTTAAATACCGAATATGCCATTAAGTTTGATTATGCGACAGAAGAGTGAGGTAGAAAATCAAATAGGAAACGTAGACAATTTAGGGTTTGTTTTTTTAACCCAAATATATTTATAGTTTTATAGAAATAGAAATAGCTACATTACTATAATTAAAACCTCAAACTCTTTTTAGGTAGTTTCCTATAGGAAGACTACCTTTTGCAATAGTTCTCATGATGAGACTCTGAGAAAATGTTTAAGCGGCTTGATATATTTTATAAGAAACATAAAAATCTCGAATGAGTTCAGAAATGGACCTTAAAGTTCAAAGGAGTTGGAAATGATAGCAAGGTTTGACATTTTAATTTAGCTATAGCTTTTTTAATATTGAAGATAGAAAAACAAACCAAATCATCCAAATTAATGCCTCATTACGACGAACAACTTCTGCGCTTAAAGTTTTTCGATAACAGCAGTATCTTAGACGTTCGGAGCTCTAAAGTACGAAAGTTTTCAAGCCCTAAGTTTGGTTGTTTTTGATATCAATACTCTATGTTGCCAGTTTGGAAAAAATGAAATAAACTTATACATTTCCTTAGCTTGTAACTGTTTAAATTTGATGGTCCTTTCGTTTGATATCTATAGCATTACAGAGATAATAATTTATTAAAAGTACTGTAATAATAAAATGAATTTTCAGTTTATATATAGTCCATCTGCAGTAAAAAAGAAAGTAATGCAATTAATAATAAATACAATAGTTCGGAAGAATAGTTTAAAAAACTTTAAGATACTTTTTTACTTCATTTAATAATATGGAAATATTTAAATGAGCAATAATAAAATCTTGATTCCAATATTAATTAAGAAAAGCAGACGATTTTTTTCATCCAATTTAAATGAAAAATCAAACGATAAATTTGTACTTTCTACCGTAAAATAATATTTTTTGCATTTAATTGAAAAAGCAATATTTGCTAACAATAGTTGATTCCTTTAAATATATTTAAAATGCAAAGATGCATGTTCATTTTTTTGCTGACCAATACAAATTTTTGGCTCTTGTTAAAAATTGCAGAGCTTTTCAGTTATATAAATTTTGTAAAAACCCTAGATTTGTGTGTTTTTATATTTATGCTTTAATATTAATTATTTTTTATTATTACTAAATTATTCAATAGCAGTATAAACATTACCTCTAGCTGTTTCAATACGTAAAATATCATTTTTATTCACCATAAATGAAAAGTAGAGAAGTTATTGTAATCGTCAAAAAATTTCAATTACAGATTTTGATTAAACACTTCGTTTCGGACTTCCCAGAGTCCAACAAAAAGTTTTGGTTGTCTCTCTGTGACAAAGGTAACTCAAAAGCGCTTTGAGGTAGACAGCTGATTTTTCATATCTGGCCTTTTCGCAAAATTTGTAGATCACCATTAAACGTTGAGCAAACCCTCTTTCTGTCCAGCTGTTTAAGGTCAAACAAATTCACTGACTATAAAATGCAAATAGAAACGTAAATAAAATTTAATTCACAGGTTTAGCATTAAAAAAAACAGAGTTTGATTAAATGTGTCACCATTTGTCGTTTCATACTTTCTGATGCATATTAATACGATAATTCATAAATTCAATGACTCAAACCAATGAAATTCGTTTTGTTATAGCTACAATTATAATTTAAAATTTTGGCATAAAAATTAGCGTGATTTATGCTAAAGATTGGTAATTCGTTATTACAATACTTTGCATGACGTTAGTGAACGCAGTTAAGGATGTTATCTACGTTTCAAATTATGCGGGTAGGTGGAGGAAGTGAATTAATTTGAGGATATGTGGAAATGTTTCAGGAAGACAATTCCCGTAGGTTTTTGTCTAAGGACGGAAAAGAATTTGAAAATAGTAAATTAGAAAAAAAAAATCTACGTTTACCTTCCAGATAAACTATAGGATTTTTTAATAAGCATTTAATATAGATAGAAAAAAATATTTCTAAAACGAATATGAGAAAAAAAAGAAAATGTTAATCTTGCAGTTTTTAATAATTCATAATTTCAGAAAATTGATTTCATGTCAGACATAAAAAGGTGAAAAATATTTTGAGAAACGAAATTATTAATTTGGATATCTTTTTTTTCAATTTTCCCAATTTTAAACTTCCCCCATCATTTGGCCTCATGGCTTATGTTTTAACTAATACTAAGTACCATTAGTTTTAGGTAAAAGTACTAAAGACTTTTAAATAATAAATATATAAAGAGAAAGTGTTGTGATAAGTTAAATCATTCGAAATTGATATTTTTAAGAATCTCCTGGTTTCATACCTCCGTGTGTCTAAAAACAAATTTATGGAATTGTATCTGACTGTGAATTCAATAATTCAATTACCCTTTGTAGCTAGACAAATGAAATTTGTCATACGATATCCCCTCCAAATAAGAACTAGAGAACGGCTCGATCGATTCAGCTATTTTTTTAAAAAAATTTTTCGTTACGGCACGAGAAGATTCTTTAAAAAAAATTAAAAAATTGCGAGGAAAATTGTAAAAACGACACTTTTTTTAGTTTCCAGTTAAAAATCTTCATTTCCCCCATCGTCAAATGAGTAAGACTTCAGCTTTTTTTCCCACTAATGATGTTAGGCTTAACAAGTTTTCGACAGATTATTTCAAACGACTCTATTTATTTTCTTAATGTCGGATGAATTAAAAATTTAAAAGTGATGATTATTCGATTTTTCGTATTCACTTTGAAGTCATTTTGAATTAAAATAGAACAGAATAAAGGAAATTACAAATTTCTAATCCTTATTGCGTTTCCCCAACTGGCGTAGAAAATTCAGGCATTTGTGTTGACCCAATTGGTGTTGAAAATTCACGCATGTGCAGTGTCTTGTAATTGCTGACAACGGTATTTTTAATTTAATTAAAGGTTAAAAAATTATGAGTATAATACTGTTGTAAATATCTCAATCTCAATCGATAAATAAAATAGACTTGACTTGATTTCAAAGAAATACGGACTCGATTAGCTGTTTTATTTTATTTCAGGTGCTAATAATTTATTTTTATGTTAGCTGTGTCCATGCGTGCAAAGTCGCGGGTAAAAGCTATTTTTTTTTTATTTATATATACAAGAATTGCTCGTTTAAAGTTGTAACATTATATCATATTATATTAAATCATTTCAGATTTCGGATGAAATTTTGTGGACGACTTCAATATTAATTCCTCGAATTTTCAATTCATCCCTTCCACAAACCATCTCATCATGAAGCTTTTTATCTGCATCTTCTTCCTTGTGGCTATCATCGGGCCATGCGTCAGGGCGAGGAGTTTCAATTTTGGAAATTTCTTCCTCGGGAGTGGCAAGAAAGCGCTCGACAGCGACGCGGACACCCCACCTGCAGTCCCAGACCCCAATCTTTTCGAAAGCGATCCTTTAGACTATAGCACCGAAGTCGATTCCGAGGGATACAATTCATCGTCAGATGATATCTTCGATTTTGAGTTCCAAAATTCGTCATCGGACAGCTTAGAAGCCTCCAGTCGTAACGAATCGGATGATATACCCATTAAATCTGATAATTCGTCAATTCCAGTAGCAGAAGTTCAGAACAATGAGACGCACCCAGCTGATAAAAAAGAAACGACAACGTCTGTTGCCACCACTGTGACCAGCGAAAAACCAAGCACTCCGACAGCAGCCGCGCCACCTGCTGCCAACATATCAAAAGAATCTCCGAGTACAGTTGCCGCTGAACAAGAGGAAGTTATTTTAGGAACAACAACTGGATCCACAGTTGTTCTGATTCCAAGTGAGTCCCATAAAAGCATTGTTTTGCTGTAAATATACTGTAAGAGTTTCATAATGCTTCAATTCTTTTACCGCTTTTGAGGGACAATCTCTGGCTTCTTGTTTCGAATCAAAATGTATTGATTGAGTGGAAATATTCCAGATTATACTTTTGAATGTTCGAATTACAGAAATACATGGAAATATATTTTAAAAATCTAAATTCAATCCTAATTAATATCTTAATTTTTATCTTAATTCAACCTATATTAATTTCGTTCTAAAATATTCTCTTATGGGCCGGGATGGCCTAAAAAATTTGTAAATAGCGGGATTTTTTAAATTGGTAGCGATAGATTTTTTTAAATTGGTAGATAGCGAGTCACCTGACCCATGACATTTGAAGTTTGTTTTATTAGTATTGTTTAAAATATTTATCTAAAGTTACTATCAATTGCTTTTTGTTATTCGCTTTTATGAAATGACGTCATCTTCCAGTTTGTTTACGATTTCTTACTTTTAAATAATTAATCTCGCTCTCAGAAGAATATCGTTTGGGTTTTTTAAAATTCTCTTTCAGTTTTAACCATCACAATTTTGTAAAACGTGACTTATGTTTGTTCTTTAATGATATTATAATCGCAGGCCTTTAAAGCCGGGATGGCCTGGTTGGTAGAGCGTTGGACTCGTACTCCTTAAGTTAAGAGTTCAAAACTCACCGGCCAAAAGATTCCCCGTGTGTGTGGCAGCTGGCGCTCGTTAAATCTGTTCGTAATCGCAAAGTCCTCCATATCGAGAGTAATATCACTGGGGGTACTGGGTCAGAGATGATCGTTCTCTGTTCCAGGTCTAAATTACGATCTGAGATGTATGAATGAATTTGCATGAATGTAGTCTGCCCCCTAAAATGAGTTGTGACGTGTGAGTAGCTAAGTCGTACTCTTGCCACTAGATGGCGCTACTTAAACAAAGAGACGCGTTTCTTAGGTTTAAAATCTGCTGATCGTATCAGCGGGGGCTTTCCCACGGCAAGTGCCATTAGTCACAACACAAAAGTATAGAAATATATGTAAAGATATTTTTAAAAATCTAAATTCAGTCCTAATTAATTTCTTAATTTTTATCTTAATTCGGTCTATATTAACTTCATTCTAAAATATCCTCTTATTTTCTGATCCAATTCCACATTTTTTTTAAAATTTAATTAATGCTATATGAGCTCTGTGAAACTGCTTTAAACAGCGCCTTCACACTTTCCGAGTGAAGAGGGATAAAAATCTGTCATTCCGAGTAAATTCTTTTAAAAGATGTCTAAATTCCCTTGCATAAAACGACGCGTGTCAGGATATCTATCAGAATCTAACAGTATACAATTACTCGGAAAAAATATTTCTGTCTCTTTCGAACTTTTCATTCTTGTGCCTTTCTGCAGATTGACGTATCTCGTCTCTTCTTGCTTCTACTTAAACTATATCTCCCGTGATGGAATGAATAGGAAGTTTTAAAATTTCAAAGTGTCTTCTTTATTCAACCAAGAAACTGCTTTTAAAAATATGTATTTATATCATATATGTGTGTGAGAGAGTAACATTATTTGTAGAAAACGTAACGTGGTTTCGAAGACATGGATGGCACTTTGAACTTTTAAGTTCGTTTTATTTCATTACGGGAAGCATGCATTATGCACAAGCTGAAGCGACGAGCACAACACAGAACGACACAAAACGGAATGAGGAAAAGCTAATGAAACTTTTATCCCTGTGAATATATGCTGTTACATTTTAATAGGGATTTTTGAAGCATGTCAATCACATGTACAACTCGTGCATGGGAATCGTAGGGATCTTTTAATGGAGTGTGCTGAGCTAGACAGTTTCTATCCCTACACACAAGGTGTGAGAAAATAGCCGGCGTTGAGCTAATTCAGCGATTTTACACAGCTTCTGTTGAAATAACTAACCAGAACAAGTGGATTGGATCAGGAAATAAGAGAATATTTTAGAATGATGTTACTATGGGCTAAATTAAGATGGAGCTTTGGAAATTAATTGGGGTTTAATTTAATTTTGAAATATCATTAAATATATAAATATATATATGGGCGTTTAATCAAATTTTCCAAAAAAGTATTACATTGTTCAGATAGTTGGGGGTTCGGTCTCAAGGTGTCTAGATATTTTTTTTTTAATTTATGAGTTCAGCTTGACAGCTAAAATCAAAATAAGGCAAACGGATGATGAAGAGTATTTTTTAAACGATTAAAAGAATTTATTTAGAGTTAAAGGGGAAAAATTACAAGGGGGTATTATTTACAGGGAAATATTAAATGGATTAAAACATGGAGACATTAAAGAAACAGAAAGTTAGATTATTCCCTCTAGGAGGACGTTGGAAGTCTAAAAAAGGGCATTATGTAACTGAAAATATCTTACTGCTCAGATTTGCGAGAGGAAAACACAAAAAATCGAAGTATCTTTGTCTTACGATGGTTAGTAGACCTCTGAATATTAATTGTGACAGTGTTTCAAAAGCTCGATAAATGACGTTGTTCTGGAATGTTATATTAATGAAAATGATCGTCCTCTGGGAAATGATCTAATCTTTAACAATTCTATCTTCCAAGGAAGTATTAGACTCTTCAGATAGAGGGGGTTGAATTAGACTGATGCCATTTAATGTTTTGACAGTGTTTGAAAAGCTCAATAGATGGCGCTGTTCTGGAATGTTGTGTTGATGAAAATGATCGCCCTTTGGGAAATGATCTAATCTTTAACAATTCTCGCTTTGAATTACGTTTATTATGGGATGTTGATAAGAGCAAAAATGAAAGCATAAATAATGGTTAAACAAAATAACGCAGTGGGATATCCTCTCTCTCTCTGTGTGTTAAAAATCCTTGATATTTTGACGAATCTCTACGCTACAGATCTCCCGGAATCGAAAAAACATATTTTTTAAATTATATCTGAACATGATAATTTCAAAAAGCTTTGAATTAGTACAGATGACATTTAATGTATGCAAATGATGCTCCCCCTCCCCCCCAAAAAATCCGTTCCTATTTCCCTCATACCTCATCGATTTGTTTGGAGTACATTAATATTTGTAGATATTTCAAAGTGGATTTATGAATAAGTTCTAATTATTAGTAATAATTTTTAATTTTCAGAATTATGCATGTATTACTTTTTTTGTACTACCATTTTGCAACCAAAAAAATAGTTATCATGCATTCAAGTCCCAATTAATGGAACAGTAGATGGTTTAATTTTTGTTTCGAAACGCTAATACTACTACATTTCCTGCTGAATTCATCACCTCTTTGTTGAGCAACCTTTCTAAAATTTCTTCGAAGAAACTCGGAAACAGATTATGCAAGGATTGCACTAAAAGAGCCAATGCAATCGAGGCAATGCAATTTGCTTAATCGATACATTTTCAAATAAGCATTTTCAACTAGCAGTACTGCTGTAATAGAAACGCAACAGAAAAAAAATCAAACGATTCGTCGCTATCTTTTGTATCCATTACCAATTTTTTTTTTTTTTTCCTTCGAGAAAACGCAGCTGTATTGGTTCATTGATGATTCAATAACTGATCCGTGGTTGCACTTCAAATTTAAATTTGTACTACCATTTGAAGACATTTATCTCTTGGAAATAAACACTTAAATGACGTGCCGTTGATAAATAGTTCGTTTAATCTATTTGTAATTCTTTTAAACCTGTTTATTTAGATGTTTCAGCCTTTGAAATACTTTAAAATTAAGTAATGCTTTTAAACTGCCCTTCTTTTTGGTATATTTCCTGACACTTGATATAAAATTCGTTCACAATTCTGTTAAGAACGAACTATCATATATAAAACTAATAGATTTGGTACATATATATTTCTTGGGTCATAGGTGTTCCTCCTTACGAAAGAAGTTGCTAAATTTTAATTAGATATTTAATTAAATAATAGATGTTTCTAAATTTTAATTGGATATTTAATTAAATAATAGATGTTTCTAAATTTTAATTAGAAATTTAATTAAATAATAGAGGTTACTAAATTTTAATTAGATATTTAATTAAATATTAGAAGTTGCTAAATTTTAATCGGATATTTAATTAAATAATAAAGGTTGCTAAATTTTAATTAAATATTGAATTAAATAATAGAAGTTGCTAAATTTTAATTAGATATTTAATACAAAAATAGAGGCTGCTAAATTTTAATTGGATATTTAATTAAATAATAGAGATTTCTAAATTTTAATTGGATATTTAATTAAATAATAGAGATTTCAAAATTTTAATTGGAAATTTAATTAAATAATAGAAGTTTCTAAACTTTAATTGGATATTTCATTAAATAATAGTTAATCAAAATCTTGGCATTTTCCCCTCAAAATCTTCAGTGTATGATATTGTACATAAACTCATTTTTGCATTGTTTTCGAAATATAAAAAAATTAGGGGTTTTTTTTTTGTAATTCTTAGTCTATTTTTGTAAAAAAAAAAAAAAGGCTTTAAACACAATTTGCAACAATACTTTTTATAGCTGTAATGAGCTTCAAAATAGTTTATTTAATTTTTTGTATAAAAGTGCAACTTTTGTGAAAGTCACGAATCTAGCACCTGTTTTTACTCCTATAGTGTCGACAAATTATTTTTAACTTATCACGCACACACACCAATTCATAGTCTCTTAGACTGTAGCTTTATTTTGGAACCCACGGGTTAAGCGGTCTTATATCTCTGACTCACTCTTAACACATAAACACATACACTCAGTGGAAGTACTGTTCGTTTCAGTATCCTGAGACTACCACTTTCCAACGATTCTATCTCACTTAGGGGGGAGAAACGGACGGATGCGCGCATTTCCGAAATTTTTCATTTTTTTTACCTTGATTTCCTTCCTATTACATACTTTTTAGTACAATTTTTTTACATGTAAGTGCTAATCGTGTCGTTTCTGTCCTTATTATTTTATTTTAATTCAAACTGCTTGAAATTTGAAATTATTTTATTGCCAAATGTAAATATCTCTTCCTTTTACCCCTATTTTGACAAATTAAACTGACCTAAACGCATGCGCAAAAGTGCAAAGAATTCGTTGGCTAACAATAGTTCCATGAACTGACTGAACCTCTCGCGACAAGTAAGTAAAAACGCCCAGTAGATGGCGGTGGCATGAGATCAGAAAGACTACTTAAACTGTTCAATAAAATGTGTTGTAGGTTTTGTAAAATTTGTAATTTGAACAAAACCGTTCTCAACATTAGAGCTCAGGTTTTCTATTTTCAAAGTTCTCACATTAGCGCTTCGTGCTTCGTTAGTGAAGAAATGTGAATGAGAATTTCGGACACCTTTTTATTGCCCGATTGAAACAAAATCCTTGTTAACTGAGTAAATTATCAGCTACACATTCATGAAAATTTGCAAACTGATAGACAGTCACCCTTTGACGGATTGGAAGTGAGTCGATAGTTAGATGAGTGTGTGTGAGAGTTGGTTATTGTATTTTAATACGCCTCTTGACCTTCGCTGCCGA
Organism: Argiope argentata; assembly: GCA_026289955.1. Lineage (NCBI taxonomy): Eukaryota > Metazoa > Arthropoda > Arachnida > Araneae > Araneidae > Argiope > Argiope argentata. Next base: position 6,257 of record JAOUZG010005404.1, on the reverse strand, counting down.
TAGAGGGCGCCTAATTGCTGTTCGGAGGTTGTTTATTCAAGGTCTTGGGTCCCCATTGTGGCAGGTATGGATCACCTTAGAACCGAACTTGCAACGTTTGGGATTGCAGCCAAGTAACACAACCATTAGACAAAAGTAACACTTCACGCCGATGGATGTTATCTGGCTTATGAAGCTTTCACTTTATGCTTAAATTGAATGTTATTATTATGAATTAAATTTTATTTATCGAGATATTTGCATTTTATAGTTACGTTTTTTATGGCACTCGTCACAGAAAGCTTGCTGACGAATCGTTAGCGACATTAAACCAAGAATCCATGTTTTTCCGTAGCGCCATCTAGGGATAAGAGTATGACTTAGTTGCTCACGTGTTACAACCCGTTTTATGGGACGACTTCATTCATTTAATCCACAGATCATAATTTAGATCTGAATCAGTGAACGATCGCCTCTGAACCAGTACCAGTGTGGGATGTTGCCATTCCCAATAAGTTTTATGTTTAATGCTTCTTTTCATTTTATAACGTGGAATCTGGCAACCCGTAATTGAATAGAATATGTTGTTTTGCGTTAAGTAAGATTTTGATACGTTACGCCATTTCATCTCTGACGTACGAATCATTTGATCAATTAAATATGCTTCATCTGTAATTATGCTCATCAGTTTTTATCATCATCTGTAAATACGCTCATCAGAAATGTTCTGTCCTATGTTGTTCAAAATACATGGATACGAAAACCAAAGTAGAGCAACGAGTCTTAACAGATTTACTTCGCAAAAATCTAAAAGAAAGTGCTAAAATTTTGGTTTAGATAGAAATTTCATTGCCCAATAGGGGAAAGACAGCAAATACACTGTATGTAATGTCACAATGTAACGGCTTTTTCATTGTAAACAGAAGTTGCACGCACCTTTATAGTCCTCCGACATCAATATCATAAAAAATTTGTGGGCCGTATTCGAAACAGCTGTTCAAGAACACAAAATTAGAAATAAAACCCATTTAAAACAAGTGCTTCAAGATGAATGGGTCAGCGTTTTGGGGTTATTTTTGTCACTGACAGATAGACGAACATTTTTCCAGAAGTGTTTTTTTTTTTTTTTTTTTTTCGAACTCAGAAAGGTCTAAAATGTGAAAATAATGAGTTCGTTATTTTTGATAATTACTATACTTTCTCTATCCTTGGTAAAAGAGAAAGAAAAAATATAAGATTTATTTTTGCTTAACGTTCTACAGCTAATAAATAATCATATTAATAATTCATCATATACAAATCTTGCGGTTTTGTTACATGTGGTGAAATAAAGGAAAGTAATTATTATAAAATTGCTTTCGGAACTAATTATGAAGTGTATTAATATAATTATTTTAAGAATTAAATAAAATAAAATGACTATATTTTTATTTATTAATGAAATTTTATTAAATTCGCATTTAAGATTGAATCGTATCAAAATTCGCTTTTTAAATATTAAAGTGGTATCAAAATTTGTACGGGGAGTTACAGCTCATTGGGGCCGCAGGCCCCACCATTTGTAAGTCTTGGGCTTTGATACTTTTGGAAATTTTCCTATTGAGTTATAGAGTGCATCAGTAGTTTAGGATTGTGTGGTAATTAAGTTTGATTTTCAACAGTAAACTGATTGATAATAATTAAATATTTACATATAATAAGTAAATAAAAAGTAAATTCTTTTTCTTTTTGCTCAAAAAATACATAAATAAATAAAAATACTAAACTTTAGGAGTGGTCGGAATGCCTAGAGGTTAAGTGAGCACCTGGGTCTCCGTTTATTTGCTTGATCTTTAATATCGTATAGCGGTAGAATTTTGAGTGTGGGGTTGTCGATATTAATGATACTACCATAAAAGTTTTTCGCTAGTTTATTCATAAATTCTTTTATTGGGAGAATGTTCAGGGCTTTCATTATTTCTCTATTACAGTGGAACCATCTGGCTGAAGCAATCATTCTGAGAGTTTTATTTTCAAGGGCTACTATTTTTTGTAGGTTTGAACTAGCTGTTGCCACCCAGATTGGACACGCATATGTCAAGATTGGTCTTAAGTATGCTAGGTATATTAGCACTTTGCCTTCGAGAGAAAGCCTGGAGTTCCTGCAAATTAGAGGGTATTGTGTCCTAAAAGTCTTATTGAATTTTTCTCGCGGTTTGCTTATTGCGCTCTGTAGTTTAGGTTCCTATCCATGTGGTATCAAACTTCGCTTTTTAAAGTTAGGTATCAAAGCGTACTTTTTAAAATATTAA
>JAOUZG010005402.1:0-12552 GCA_026289955.1 Argiope argentata | reverse complement strand
GGAGTCCACAAGTCGTTGGAAGTCCTCTTCAGGAATATTGAGCCATGCTGTCTGTATAGACGTCCATAATTGTTAAAGTGTGGATGGTGCAGGAGTTTGGCCACGAACGGACCTTTCGATGATGTCCCATAAATGCTCGATAGTATTCATATCATGTGATCTAGGTGGCCAGATCATGCGCTGGAATTGTCCGGAATGTTCTTCAAACCAATCGCGAACAGTTCTGGCCCGGTGACATGGCGCATTGTCATCCATAAAAATCCCATCGTTGTGTGGGTACGTGAAGTCCATGAAAGTGATCTGCAAGCAGCTGAACATAACCATTTCCAGGCAATATCGGTCCAGTTGCACCAGAGAATCGAGTTCATGCCATGTAGAAACAGCCTACACCCTTATGCAGCCACCACCAGCTTGATCAGTGCCTTGCTGACAGTTTGGGTCCATGGCTTCGTGGGGTCTGCGCCTCACTCGAACTCTACCATCAGCTCGTAACAACTGAAATCGTAACTCATCTGACCACGCCACGGTTTTCCACTGGTCTAGGGACCAGTCGATATGCTCACGAGCCCAGGAGAGTCGCTGCAGGCGATGTCGTGCTGTCAGTAAAGGCACTCGAGTCGGTCTTCTGCTGTCATAATCCAAGGAAGACAAATTTCGCCGCACAGTCCTATCGACACGTCCCACATTGATTCCTGCAGTTATTTGACGAAGTGTTGCGTGTCTATTAACATTGAGCATTCTACACAGACGTCGGTGGTCTCGGTCGTTAAGTGCAGGTGGTCGCCCACTGCGCTGTCCATGATGGGATGTGATGCCTGAAATTTCATACTCTAGGCACACTCTTGATGTTGTGGATCTCGGAATGTTGAATTCACTAACGATATCCGCTATAGAATGACCCATGCGCCTAACTCCAACTAGCATTCCACGTTCAAAGTCTGTTAATTCTCGTGGTGCCGCCATAAATCACGAAAAACCTGTCCACATGAATAACTTGAACACAAATGAAAGCTCTGGAAAACGAACTGCGCATTTATACTTTTTCGCTGCGATACTACTGTCATCTGTATATTTGCATATTGCTATCCCATGACTTTTGTCACTTCAGTATATATATATATATATATATATATATATAGTTACAAATTTGCAATATAATTTTGTTGGATACTGATCAGATGACTAATCAATGATCTCAGGGTTTGGCAACAAGCTTATTGGCGACTTTGGTGACAAAACTGATAATATTGCAATCTTGCAGAATTTTGATGATAGAGCCAATAGCAACGGATATATGCCTGATATTGTTCCAGAAACTTCTCTGGCCGCCTTCGAGAGCTGAAAACGGTTGTCAAAGGCTACAGTCTTAAGATGAAAACAGTCGTTTTTTGAATCGTGGAAAGTCCTAATGGCAAATAGTTGGATAAATCCAAGGAAGAGTTGTGTAGTGTAATCCAGCGATTGCTGAATTGAGCTGTAAGCCGAGTCATGGTGTATATTGTGGAATTAGAATCGAGTTGAATGAAGTGTAGTTAGTCGTGTAGTAGTGAGGCGACAGTTGGATACAATTAAAGCAAGGAGGGAAAAAAAGAATTGCAGGCGTTTTGGAGGTACAGTAGAGAATAGCTATGAAGAATACTTCTTCCTGCTGAATCTTGTCTTCGCATTTTAGATGCTGCGGTTGTTATTACAATCGATTTTTACTAGTGGACTGTTCTGTATTGTCTGAGTTCGTCTCAATTTTTTCTTCGTTATCTTTGTAATCGTGTTTGATAAATGACGTCATTCGTTAATAAAGGGTTATTTTCCACATGACCAACAAATCGAATTTTTCCCGAGTTTTATATAACAATATGTATACAAAAAAAACCGGAAAATATTTCCTTAATTACTTATAGTTTTCTTTAAATGTTAAGATTGTGTAAAAATGTCTTTTCTGGAATGAGATTGAAATTTATCGTGAAGAAACACTTAACTTTTAGGTTAAAATAATTTAATATTAATTCATTAAAATTTTAATTAATTTAAAAAATTAAAATTTCTTTTTGAGTACTCATTTTGTTTCTAATTTGTAACCTCATAATTATCTTTTCAACTTTCTTAAATATTTAAACTATGCTTTGGGAAGTCTGAGATTATTAGCATATTAATTACGCTTCAAAACCTTGAAATGTTGAAGCATTTCAGTATTCTGCATCAGTAATATTCAAATGATAATATTATGAAAGATATACAGCAGACTTAAACTTCTAATTTAGACTTTTTACAAAGTACTAGGCAGATAATATAAGAAATCACTAATAACTTTTTTACTTTTAAAATACAAAATTTAAAAAACTTTATTATTTTTTTAAATAACCGAACATAAAATAATTCTGTGACATTTACTCTAGGCTTATACGAGATTTATATTATCACTATAGTCTTTACAAAAACATGAATGCATTAATTTGAAGAAATTTTCAATTTAAATACGTGAGACTTTAGTTAAAGTATTATATTTAAGATAAAAGATGTATACATAGCATTTAACTTTTAAGAATTACAAAATCTTTTAAATGAAAACATATGATGATCAAATGTTTTATCATGTTTGGAGATCTTTTATTTCCGAAAGAATTTTTGAAATAAACTGCTCAATTCTCTATGATCTGGCCAAACCATTTTTTTTTTCTTTCACTGAAAGAATGCTGCAAAAAAAGATCCTCTCTAGTATTACATCTGGAAACTTTTAGAAATGTTGCTAAGACATAAGAGTACATGACAAGTTTCTTATCGCCTTTGCTACAAAGTTGCGATGATATGTTCCAAACAATTGCTACTTTTTCTCTCCTTAGAAAATTCAAATTTGTTTTGTAGCTTGTACTGAATTTGAAATGATTCATTTTTGTATCTAACCCATATATTTTTACTAATACCTATAAGTGTTTGCTATTTTTTGACATTATTTATCTTTTTTAATAATGCTGTATGTGTTTTAACATGTGTGTTGGCGCTTTAATCATTTGGATAATTTGGGATAATTTGACTTCCACATTTGATTTTGCAACTTCCATATCTGACATATACATGCTTTTGGTAGGTAGAAATGTGCACCTTGAAAAATTATTCTTGAAATTTTAGTTTAAATGTTAATTTATTAAATAATAAGCTGAATTTTGAAGTTTTTGTTGTAAGCTATGAAACAAAAATGTTTTTAAACAGTTTAAATATTCAAAACTGTTTTTAATAATAAAAATTTCATAATTTTGCTCATTTTCCTGGTTATTTTTGCATAGATCTACCGTTTAAAGATGTCTTCTTTAAACTATCTGAAGAATAGTATTCGGCGCTATATTCTTAACGTATTCCGGCAAACTCATTCAATTATATTTTTTAAACTGCTGCCAAACAGTCGAAAGGAAAGAAAAACACGATAAATTGAGAAAGAACAACGAAATAAAAAGCACAGGATAATTGCTCTTTTTACCCCAATTTATCATTTGTCAATTTTGTTTTGTCAAATAATTAGTTTTGCTTTTTCCACATTGTGTTTGACGGACTTGTAATGTTCATAAAATAAAGGAAAATAATAACCGATGCAACATTTCTTCTGTAAAATGGGAGTGTTGTCAAATCAAATAAAGAGATAACTGTTCGGAAAATATTTAAAAAAAACCAAGTAATGTTTTTGTAAAATTCATATTTAAGTCTTAAATTTTCATCCGAGAATATTCGTGCACATCTGCGCAACAAGCCAAAATGTAGCGTAGAAGTTTACTATTTATCTTGATAAAAATAAAGTATATAATTAGGTTTGCGTCAGTTATTTAACTAATTCTCAAACTTAAATATAATTTGTATATATATTTTTAAATGGCTTTCAATTTTTAAATAAATTAAATAAATGGTGAATGCTCTTATTACTTTGATCCATTGTTATAAAAAGAAGATGGAATATAATTCTCTAAATTTAATTGCACAAAATAGCATTTGACATAAGGAAAAATTTTAAAGAAAAGTCTTATCCCTTATTTTATAAATTTGAACTGGTTTCATGGCCTGGAAAACAATCAAAACTCCAAACACAGCAAAGAAGCCAAGTCAACGATTTATATGTAAATTTTATACATTTTTTGTAGATGTTACACATTAAAGTATATATTTATTAATTTCAATTTATATGAAGCAAATTTGTACTTCACATATGATATATTTGATTATAAGAAAAGATTTTATTGTTTACATTTTTAACGATCATGTTTTTATTATTTATTACTTAAAGCATTTATTTATTGTTTTCTTACACTTTGTGTGCTTTTATCTTATTTTTGTATGCTTTATAATCTAAATTTGTTGTTGTCTCTATAATCATGCTAATGAATTTTTTAAAATTCTTGCAAATTGCTGCCGTCTGGGACATTATGCATTACTAAAGTCATCGATATATTATAAAAAAGTAATTTATTAATATCGTTGATAATAATACGATATTCTTAACAGTTTAAATTCATTTTTATATTCAACCATTACAAAAGATTTCATTTCAGACCCTTTTCTCTGTTTATATTTTATAAATACAGACTAGTTTGATAAAAATAGTAATTCTATAATCCTCATAAAAACTATATCATTCTATTCGACTGAAAACGAAAGTACGAGACATAAATATGTAAATCTTTATACAGATATGCTAGGTGAAACTAAACTAAATTGTCTTGTATGTGTAATTAAATTAATTTAATAAAAAAAATGTTAAGATGTTTTAGATTGCTATTATCTTGAGAATGTTTTATCTTATTGCGACCTGTTTCTCGTTATGCGCTTTACAATATATAATATTTTAATACAGATAAATTACCATCGATATACTTTGGAAAGAGGAATTTAATTTTTGCAAAAGCAATACAAAAAATATTTCTGCTTGAAAAATTACAAAACATTCAATATTTAAAAGACTGTCCAAGTGATAATGATGATATTAAGAATAAATTTTCTAATAAACAGATTAAATTCCTTCGCCTATTTCTTCAATGTGTATTTCATATTCAAGAAATTTCGCTTTTATATCTTTCATGCTCTTAATAACAAATATATAAATTATAAGTTTCAAATACTTCTATATACCATACTCCTTACAAATGCCTGCTGGTGTAACGTTTTAAAAAAATCTACTCAAAGAAAAGTACTAAAATCCTTTGAATAAAAGTTTAAAAAGAAATGCATAAAATAAATTAATAATTAATTTAACAAAAAATTTCATACTACAAAAACTTCAGTTTTATACGATCGTATAAAAAATTGAAATTACTTAAATAATTTTTTAACGTACAATCGAAAATGTTGTTTCCTGAATAATCAAAAAAGGCTCATACGTTATTTATCTCAAAATAAAGTTTATTTTATAGTATCTGAATGCTAATGTTACTCACTAAATATTAATTCAAATTCTTCGCAATAAAGTTGCAATTTTTAGCAAAAGCAAGAAGTAAGGCATAATTTTTTTAAATATGGATTATTACAACGGCATTGCCACTTTTGCGAAACTAAAAAAAATTGTAACATCGTTGCCATTCACTTAAAACTTTAATAAGTCATTACAAACAACGGAAATATAACAATTTTGAAGATCAAAAAATTATATTATTTAAAGGTACTAATATTTTAATCAATTAATTCAAGTTCTTTTTTAATGATATTTTAAAAATAATTTAAACATATTTATTAGCAATTTAGCTCTCATGAAATATGAATAAAATTTATCTTCAAAAGAAAGTGATCATGGGAAAAAATTAGCTCTTATCAACCAGTTGCCATCTAATTGATAAAAGCTCAAATTAAAAGAAAATAGTTTAAATATTATTGAAAATGAAATAAATATGAAATATCATTTTCTAAAATGTAAATACAAAATATAACACATTTCTGTTGTATAAATATCATCTAAAATTTAATGAAATTAGGTTTACAACAAATAGTTTCTGGACAAATTGATTCGTTAAATTGTCTCTAATGAAATAAATATATCTCTGTAACACTCTTTTGATCATATTCACTGCATTTGGAAATTATACTTCTATTATTTATTCTTCAGGTTATAAAATAGAGGATTTATTCACTTATTTATATTTGATGATGATGATGTCGTATCCGCTTTTTACCGCGGAAAGAGGGGTGCAGTAGCTTCTGAGGGTATGAACCCCTAAGCACCCGAGGGCAGAAGTCTGACTTCTAGCTCATGTTATTTATATTTAGAATTACTAATTATATTTTGAAAGAATATAATTAAAAATGTATCTCTAGATTTGCTTTTAAATTTTATGCAGAAAATTTGTTATAGCACTCTTAAATGATATAAATAACGATACTACACAAAAAGCTTTAACTTCGAATGCAAAATAAACAATTAAATGGAACATAAGAGATGAACACCGAAAGACAAATTTAAATCATTTCTAATAAAATATTTATACATTTATTTTCTATTTTATAATAAGTAACCCTTTATTTTTATTGAAAGAGATTCAAGCATGAATCGGCGTTTAGTTCGTGTGCATTATTCATGTGTGGAAATAAACACAGGAAAGCGATTTTAAATGTTTGGAAATAAAATATTCAAATATTTATTTTCTATTTCGAAATTAATAAGCCCTTATTTTTAAAGAAAGCATTTTCTATTTATTCGATAAGCTTTCTTTGTGATATTTGTTGTATGCTAAGCTAATTTATGTAGTTTATTTCTAAAATAAGCTATTTTAGATACATTTTTTAAAAAATATAAAAAAAGGATTATTCAATTACTATTAAAAAAATTTTAAAATTAAAAAAAATTAATTAATTTTTCGTATTGAAAATGCTTACGTGAAATTTAATTCAATTTTTAACTGGATTGTATCCGGATAATTTCTTAAATATTATTTATTTCGATTCAATTATGAATATTAAGCAATCGAAAGTTTCCTGCCAATGGACATTATAAAGAATTTCAAAAATGTAGAACTAAAATAGTTCTAAAAGTTGAATAAACGTAAATATAACTTAAAGGAGAAAAAGTAATCAATTTTAAACTTAAAGAGATTTATTTTTAATATTAAAATGTTTTTTTCTAGAGCAGTGAGCTGTAATTTTATTTTAAATTAAAACATAAGGGATATATAATAGCTAAATAAACTTAGGGTCATAACAATATGAACTATTATATTCCTTAGAATCTTATTTTGTGATAAATAGCATGTTCTGAAAAATAGAAGAATAAAATCTAAGTTAACAATAATTGTTTTTACATTAAACCAAATCATTAAGGAAAACTATAAAAGACAAACTTGCTTTCTTTTCTGTATTTATGAAATAATATGTTTTCTTAATCAAATGAACAGGAAAGGGAGTAATTTATTCAAGTGTTTTATTGACTTTATATTTTTATCACTCAAACGATATATATTTTTACAATATATATAACCGAAATCCTCTTTACGATTAATCGTGGTACCGTTTTGTCCTTTTAAAAAACATGTTAAAAAAATATATAGCTATGTTTATTCTTTAGCTTTTAGAGAGCTTTAATACTTTCGCACTAGATTTGCTTCTAATGAACTATAGTGTGCCTTGTGAAATTTTCTAAATAATGGTATGATTTTCCAAATATTGATTACTTTCATACGATTTATTGAAGACAAATATCAGTAAAGTTATTTTTAGAAATACTGCTAAATTTTATATAAAATTCGCCATTAGTGTATTCATTGAAATTGTAAACAATACCAATATGCATAAAGTGAATTCCTATTGCTAAATTTAAGTTTGGATTATTACCAAAATTCACATTTGAATTTGTTAAAAAACCATTTTTACAAAAAAAGTGAAATAAGATGAAAGAAAGTTATTAAATTAATTTTAACATTCTGCGTACAAAAGAAAACTGCTCATGGTGTTAAAAATGAATTTTTGTATATTTCTATTAATATATTAAGTATTTTAGATATTCTAGCGTCACTTTAAAACTAATTTAAAATGCAGATTTTTTTTACTGAATAATTTCAACTTCTTTCATTCATTTAATAAAAAGATATTGATTTATTGGTTTTTAAGACTTGCTAAAAGGCGTTCTTTTAAAATACAGAAAATCAATCAATTTTCGGTAAAAATATTTATAATTCCAAATTCATTAAAATTTTGGATTTCAATTAAAAGTGCTTAAATACCTATATTAAAAATTTTCCTTCCCCATTAACTTTTATTTATAAGTTCTCAAAATGAAATAAATATCTAAAATACTTCAGTGTATATAACTTATTACGAAAATTCCGACTCTTAAATTCCAAAAGTTTATTTAAAACTTTTGAGCTTTTTTAAAGTATATATTACTATCCTGAAAGAATTGTCCAATTTAGTTTTGAAAATGGCACTTAAATACAATACATTAAAACTGTTATTATGCTTTATTTGATATGATATAGAAAATCCGCTGTTTAATGAAATCTTGCGAATAAAAATAATCTGATTTAATTTATTTTAGTTACTATGAAAGAAAAGGCGTTAGGAAAGGAATTGATCAGTTTAAAAGGAATTAATACTTTAAGAGATGCTTTATCCCATTTTAATAAGGTTTGAATTAATGGATATAAGTTTTAATTTGCGATTATTTAATTTGATTTATATAAGATGCCTTTGATTACTTTTCAAAAGCAACATGGAATTCTCTGAGTAAGAAAAGTAACGATTACCGTAACATTTCAAGATTGTGATAGAAGTTTAAATAGTTTAAACTGAAGTTATTTATTCAGTAAAATATATTCCTGTAACCTCAATAGGTTCGTTCTTGTGATAAGTAGAAGCTAAATCCTTTATATCTATGTTTTATTTATATACTATACGAATGTCATGTGCGGGCCAATAGGATCCAAAGCTTCAATACTAAAACTTCAAGCACCAGATGTCAGAAATTGTAATATTTTGAGCAAAATAAGAATTTTTAATAAGAGTTAATATTACCCAATTAAAAGGAAAGCTATATATATATAAATATAAAACTAATATGTCTAAAATACCATAAAAAATGTGTTTTATTCTTTGGAGAAGGCTTTTGACATATAATTCACAGCATTTTCATCATCTGTAAATGTGAATTAAATAACATTTGAAAGAATTGCAATCAGGAATTTTTAGTAAAAAAAAATTTTAAAGTTTGACCTTTAAGTTTCTTACTCACTCACATTTACGTGTTTCATTTTACTCCATAAATTGTTAATGGAGTAAATTCGATTGGTTTGATTGCAAATTAGATTAATATGTTTGAAATCCCTAATCAATTTAATAGAAGATAACATCCGTTATACTCGAGTTGTTATTTAAAGAAATTCCATTTATTCCATAGATATTTAATCAAATACATAATGTAAAAAATATTTTCATATCATATACTAAATATTCAAAATATTTGCTTTGATTCATTGGAAATAATGCAAGAAAAATTGTTTCACAGACTAATTGTGTTCTAAAATAATATATACGTTTTTTCATTTACTTAGAAAATTTGCTCTTAAAATACATTAATCATATTTTTTAATTTTCATTACACATCTTGTTTCCATGATGTATGAAACTGTCCTCATTTGTTTCTTTCACACTCTCAGAAATACTTAATTATGAAACCGAAATTTCCTGAATATAATTAAACTTTCGTCCCCATAATTTAAATCAGAATGAGTTATTTTGTGTATTGAATATTCTTTCTGAGATTTGGGTGTAAATCTTTGTAGAGTTCTGTGGGGTTTTCCAATTATGAGATAAATTTATAAAGAATACAAATTTTTATCATCTTAATTTATAATGTCATAAATATTTTTATTACTTTTTAGTTGAAGGGTGGGAAACCTTTTGACCAAAAATATTTTATTTTAGTTTTGCGAAACATTATGAGATAGCATCATAAATATTCATGTTTTTACTATCCTTGCTTTCTCAAAGAATTTTAATTAAAAATGGAAATAGAAAAAGAGAAATTAATCATTTCTTTTCCCATTTCTTAGAAAAAAATTTCCTTTTCTCAATATTCCAGTTTAGTCTGTTTAAAATACACCAACCTGGATGTTGCCACAAATAAATCAACTCTGATTAGATTCTCATTATTATTATTTATAAAATAAGATAAAATATTGGTCAAATAAATTTTTTTGGCCAATTTTCTGACTGTTTTATTTATATTTAAACACAATGTGTATTTGACACAAATGCATATCTAAAATTAAGCATTTATCTCAAGTATATTTTTTAATTAAAATTTTATCTATTTTAATATATTTTGTTCATTTAATATTTACTCATAAGTTAAGTAATTTTTATATACTAAGCTTGATTCTTTCCAATCCAATTAAAACACTTTGATAAATAAATAAACAATTAATTAATTAAATTATATTCTAAAAGTAAGGTTGTCATTTTTACATCATCATTACAATCTTATCAGAATTATGAAAATTCATTGGTAATTCTATAATAGAATATATGGATACAGAGTTCTATAATAGATATATAAAATTTATGTAAATTCTATATATTTATAAAAAATAGTGTAACATCATCTAAGCGGTATCAAATCCAAAATTTCTCTCAATTGTCTATAACGTAATAAATCAATAAAAATTTATAATATTTGGAATAAAACACTTGTCTATATTGGATGTTTTTAGAAGCAACTAGTCTTCTATCTTTATAAAAATCCTTTTTGAAGACATAATATTACTGCCGACATTCCTCATTTTACACAATAATTACTCAAGTGTCCTTATTATAATTTATGCTCACTATTGGAACATCTTTTAGAGAACTAAAATCCCTATATATTTTCCCCTTAATTTTTAAATTATAACATTTACTCAAGTGAAAGTAGTTGACTTAAGTTTAAAATTTCTTGTTGTCCTAAGAAATCATCATTTCTAACTCAGATTGCACAAGCTGTTCCGTAATATGGTACAATGTTATTTAATAATATTATTCAATATAATTTGACATTCAATAATATTATGCGACACTGTGAATATTTTTAAGCCATGCAATATTGTACAACATATGTGTACTACTGTTAGACTTATTTTATTATTTTATACGTATTAGATTTTATTCAGTTCGAAACTAAAATATGAAACTGATAATTGCTTATCCTTACAATTTTTTATTATAAATTCTGGTGAGTTTTAACGTTTTATTTACAAGTGAGGATTTATATTAATTCACCATGTAATTTTCTGATTTTTTATGAATTGTGGTTTTTCTGAAAAATAATGAAACATTATCGCTCCAATCATAAAATGAGTCAGCACAAGAAATTACTACTACTTTTGTAAGTGTACATATTCTTACTTTTATTACAGGGTTTAATTTTAAGCGGCTTGACATTTACTTTTAGGACATTCATAAAGGTAGTCTTCATTACGTTAAGTGCCAGACAATTGTAAATAGTTAATTTTTTATGCTTAATCTTGTTTTATTTGTAAATGGTAAGAACTTACTTTCATAGAATCTCAAAGGAAATATCAGTCTAAATCTCGTTTTACTTTACTCGTTTACTCACCTTTAGATTCTTGTGCAATAAAATTTATTGCTTCGGAATCTTTTAGTTTTAATGTTTGAAATTATGAAATCATAAAAGTTACTTAATGTGACGATTTACAACTGAAAATGGCTGTTTCTGTTCTTCCGAATTTTCTATTTTTACAGCTTTGTTGGGAATAATATATAAGATTCTAATAGGTTCTATATAAAAAGTGTACAAAAAATTTAGTAATTATAACATTTTCATTTAATTTATATTTTTGTTTACAAAAAAAAACATTTCATGATACCCAAGTGCCATTGTTTTATTTTGATAAACAAAATTTTGGTTTTTTGAAAATAACAGATTAATTTCAAATTTTTTCATTATTAGCTTATAAAGTCAAAAAGGATTAAATCTGTTCATCTAAATAAATAACAGCGTGTTTTCGATTTCCTTTGCAATTATTTTATTTGTTATGGTAATTTTTTTTAATTGAGACTCCCGTTTTACCATGCAACTCGTATTTTTTCTTTTATTAAATTATTCAGATATTCTTACTCAAATATATCTCATTTGATAAGGAATGAACAATAATGAAGAAGTATTTAAAATTCTCAAACTTGAATATTTAATTTGTGGTGGGGTGTTCGGGGGTTCTAATAAAACAGGTTATGTGTAACAATTATTTATTGGGAAAAAGTTACGTTACACACAACACAATTTTAAAAATTTACACAAACACAAGGAAAAGTTTGAGAAGTGTTCTTGGCCATTGCTTTTGCTTCACTGGTGATTTCGCCGTTTGCGCTCACCAGTCTAGGTGGCGCAGCAGTTCTGGTTACAGTTAATAGTGGCTGCTACAATTAACAGTCAACATGAGTAATTTAATCGCAATGGCGAACTTTATGTAATAAAAACAATCTCATTTAGTTTCCTCTTTTAATTTAAAACATATACTCAGTGAAACCTTGACCGAAAGTCAACAAATGAACTCATATTTTTGATACTATCTGCTTTAGGCTCTCAATGTTGCTTTTTGC
>JAOUZG010005381.1:34778-60263 GCA_026289955.1 Argiope argentata | reverse complement strand
ATTCTCATAATCTTAGGAGAATCAGTCTTGAGAAACTTTGGGCGTTGCTGATGTACCATTTTTGAAAATTTCGTTGAAGTGATCTTAATTCACCCATTTTTATTGAATAGTGGCATTTAAATTTCAGTTTCAATGACTGATTTAATTAATTGCAGAGTAACACTTTTTATTCAAAATATTGGTGCCGCAAGAATATTTTCTTAAGTATGTGATTCACAGAGTATATGTGTTGAAGAAAAGTTAAGCCTTTTTAATTTGTTAGAGCTTTTATTGACACAAGTTACATAAAAATATAATTATTGACTTCATTTAGACCATTTTTATTTATTTATTTCTATTATTAAAAGTTTTATAAATTAGTCCTGAATTGAAAAGATATACATTAAAACATGTTTATTTTAAAGCTTATTAAGTGAATTAATAATGTATGCATTATAAATCTATATTATCATGACAGGGCAGAGGCAAAAGAAATCAACTTGAAGGCATACCAAAGATAATCCTAACAACTCCTAACTTAATTTTCTCTTAAATTATATTTTGATTGCCGTCAAATGTTTGACAGCTAGAGAGACAGTGTTTAAAATTTTTAAGGAAATGTGTAAATTTTGTAAGCCATTTCGGGTAACGAAAATTGGTGAAGCAATTTTTGACTTCCTTTATTTTGTTTTATTTTAATTCAAAAGTACTTCAAAATGAATCCGAAAATATCGATTAATTAACAATATTTAATTTTAAATGCCTCGGACACTAAGAAAATAAAAAGAATCTTTTAAAACATAAAACCTTTCAAGAATAAAATAAACACATAAGGGTTTTTCATATCGTTTTTATATATAAAAAAGAATTTTAATCTTTAAGAACAACAACAATAAAAACTTTATATCAGAACACAATCAATAGAAAAATTAAAAAATGAAACACCATCAAATAAAAATGAGCAAAATGATATTAACTTCCATTTGGAAGAATACGTTTTAAATCACTATAAGTTGAATAAAAGCAATTATTTTCTTTCTTTCTTTTTTCAACTTCCTGTTTTCTAAGAATACATAAATGGAAACAACTGATTTCACGTGTTTCTTTCTCCACAAACCAAAATATATTATTTCCTGAAATCTTACTCATTTGGTGGCGGAGAAATGAAGATTTTAAGCAGGAAAGTCCGAAAATTGTCGTTTTAACTATTTTCCTTTCAGTTTTTCCGTTTTTTCTCTTAATAAGAACCTTCCATCTGCCTTAATGAAAATATTTAAAAAAATTATCCGAATCGGTTGAGCCGTTCCCGAGTTTTGCGCTTAGTGACACATTTGGCTATTCATTTTTATTTATATAGACTAGCCGCCTTTGGCGACCAGTCGGTTCGCCAGTATTAATGCTCGCTATTTATGTAGTTTTGTCTCATAACAGGTTTTTTTACCAAAATATTTTTAAACCAAACAAATTTTGATAATCTTATAATTCATTTATAGTATTATTTTCTTCAGATGTTCTGTTCATTGTACTACTCATCTTTCGCTTTCTATCCGTGCAGTGATTGCCCTGAAATTGACATTTTACTTAAATGATGGAGATGGAGAGAAAGGTCTAAAATTCTACGTTTTTATAGAATAATGGAAATTCAAATTTTTATAAATGCAAACACACTAAACAAATAAAGACACAATTGGTTTTCAAGAGATGCAAAAGTTTAATAATAGCTTGGAAAATGTCGCGAACAGAGGAAATAATGATGACACACACACACCCTTCTTTTTTTTCCCTACAAACATTTTTTTCTATCTTTTTTTTTCTTTCTACAAACCCTTTTTTCCCTTAATTCTTTTTTTTTTCTTCCCTGCCCAGACTTTATTTTGAGCAGGTATAGATTAAATATTCATACAGACTAAACACTAAGAAAATAAAAAGAATCGTTTAATACATAAATCATTTCAAGAATAAAATAAATACATTAAGAGTTCTTAATGCCGCATTTATATTTAAAAAGAATGTTTATCTTTAACAAAAAAAACAACAACTTTATAACAACAACAATGATATTCACGTCCATTGAGGAGAATGCTTTTAATCAGCATAATCAGCTGCATAAAAGCAAGTATTTTCTTTCTTTTTTAAACTTCCCGCTATGTATAAATGAAAACCAACTGCGCGTATTTTTTTTTCCTCAACAAATCATTACTTCCTGTTATCTTACTCATTTGGTGTGGGGGGGGGGGAGGAAATGAAGATTTTTGGCGGGAAAATAAGAAAAGTGTCGTTTTAACTATTTCCCTCGCAGTTTTTTCATTTTTTTCTCTCCATTAGAACCAGCTTCGGGCCTTAACGAAAATATTAAAAAAATTGGCCGAATCGGTCGAGCCGTTCTCTAGTTTTGCGCTTAGTAACACATTTGGCTATTCATTTTTATTTATATAGATATGTGTATGTGTATGTTATAGATTTAGTCCCATACGATGGCAACATGCGTGGGAGTGACGTAATGGAGCTCGCTTTCCCCGCGAGAGAGAGAGCGGGAATTACTTAAGGATGCGAAGAAAACTATGATACGATGATGGATTTCTTAATTTTGTAAAAGGTAGCTAGCTTTCCTTTCTTTCTCTCTTTTTTTAAATGTTGTGCCAGTCCCTTTAATTGTTAATTAAAAAATCATTTAAAAGATCAAATGTGTAATCATTGGTTCTGAGAATCACACACATTGGAGCTTCGGCTGGTTTTATTTATGCTACTTCATTCAATCCCCTAGACAAACGAAATGGATTTGTGGATAACAACTGTCTTCAAAAAGTTAACGAAGGGAACAACCACAAATGATGAACTCGGAGCTCGTATTGTGGATATTTGCATATGATGATTGTAACGAAAGTAGTATCCTCTACCAAACTGTGAGTAAAACTCTTTAATTTATGACTTAATTATAAATTAAAAAGAATTGATGCCTAACCTAGAATTTTGATGCTATATAAATTTTTAATTTGATGAAAACTGCAAGTGTAAGAAAATTGAAGAATTATTCATGAAATTATTTGATGGAATGCTATATTTGATGTTGAAAAAACAAATGTTCTTTGAAGAAATGTGTTGATGTTAATCGCTTATTTGATGTTCCTTTAATGAAGAAAATTTAATTCTTCTGTTTTCCTTCCGCGGATATTTGATTTTTTATTTAACAAATTTTGAATTGCTATTTGACTATGTATTAAAAGTTTTAGAAGAAAATTGATTTTATAATTTGAAGATTTCGTAACAAATTTTTAATTGCTATTTGATAATGTATTAAAAATTCATTTAGAAGAAAATTGTCATTTTATAATTTGAAGATTTCGTAACAAATTTTGAATTGCTATTTGATGATGTATTAAAAAATTTGTTTAGAAGAAAATCGCGAATTTATAATTTGAAGATTTCGTAACTAATTTTGAATTACTTTGTGATGATTATGTAAAAGGTTTTCTATTAGAATATTTAAAATAATATTGATGCTTATAGATGAGATTGATGTTCATTTGAATTCATTTTTTAAGGTTACTGGAATGAATATTTTTTGAACGAAATTTCAAATTCATGTATTGTAGCAAAATATTATTGCTTTATTTTTGAATTTATATTACACATTTTTTTAAAAATATTTGTTGATAGCATATTATGATTAAATTATTTATTTTGAATGTATAGTAATTACAGTTGCTGTAAATTTTTGAATAATTTTGTGAAAATTGTCGATAAACATAAAATAATGGCCACTTTAAACGATTTTCCACTAATTTCAAAGTCTTTAAAATCAGTTTTGCACGAGAGGCATAAAACTTTTGCGTCATATTATTTGTGGTGAAGAAGGTGATAGACAAAATCTATCAAGATAACGAATATTTTCGGGCTTCCCAACTCCTTTCCATCTAGAGAACACAAAAACGAAAATTACTCAAAAGATTTCTCCTTTAAAGATTTAATCGCGATATGTAATTACAGTAAGACCCCGCTTAACGCGAGGTATACGTTCCATCAAAGTAGAGCGTAATGCGAAACAGCGCTAAACGAGGCTATCTTTACATGTAAATATTGGGGTTAGGGGAAGATGGCTAGGAAATTGGTTAGGTATTAAATTTAAAAAGTATGTTTTTTAATAAAAATAAAACCAAACATTTATTTCTTAAAGCCCAAATTAATACCACATTATTATTTCTTGCAAAAATAAAAACAAAATATAAATAACAAAACGAATATTCTTTAAAAAAAATTCTAAGTCAGTCATATTTAATTAGCCTTCCGCGTTTTCAGTGTTTTGCCTTTTTGTGACAAAAGCATCTAATGTTGTTTGCCTTTTTCTTTTGCGTTGTTCTCTTAAAAGTTCTTCATAAACGGACAGAGCATCTCTAACACCACCCCTTACTTTTGAACTCCTGTCAAAATTCGGATCATTTTCAATGAATTGATCCATTATTTCATTTATGGTAGACAAACTCCTTTTTACAAACGCCATCGAAAGTTCTTTTTGCTCTTCTGAATCACTGCTGTCAACATTTTTGTTTTCTTCTTGTTCAGTTAATTACTTGAGGATAGAAATGTTCGTTTCGGCATTCTTTTCCAAAACAAGCCTGTTTCATCAACATTAAAAACCAATTCTGGAGGATAGTTTCCTTCTTCATTTATTTTTTTAAATATCGCTGGAAATTCAGCCGCCGTTTTTGTATCACCACTTGCTGCTTCTCCTGTAATCTTTATGTTGTGAAGGTTATTTCGATGTTTAAATATATTACACCATCCTCGACTAGCAACGAAAGTTTCACTTTCGTCAATTGTCTCAGCCTGAATGTAATTAAAAATTCTTCTAGCTTTTTCAATTATGATAGATTGGCTTAATGGCGTATTGCGGTTAATTTCGTTGTCAATCCATATAGACAGTCGTCCTCTATGATATTTCTAGAACGGGTAATTCTATTTGCAGAGCTTGACGTAGTTGCAGTTGCCGATGACAGTATTTTTTCTTTATTCTTCATGATGGTCCTTATTGTTGAAGTTGGCAAATTCAATGAAGCACTAATTAGAGTTTGACGTTCACCAGAATCTAATCTTCTAATGACTTCCATTTTAGTTTTGAGTGAAATGCTTTTCCTGGTTGCTTTCTTTTCTTTTTCATTATCACCCATAGTAAAAAACTAAAGCTCAAAATATTTGACACTGTAATATAGTATTAAATATGTAAATTAATACCTACTTACAATAATGTCAACAAATGTTTCCAATAATAAAAATATGTCTGTACAATACCGCACCAAGCAAGAAATACAAGCACACTCTTTCGGGTATGTATTTGAAACCTATCGCTGCATAATATTTCGGGGAATCCCCGTATGCTGCGAGCGATTTCGTGGAATCCCCAGGTGGAAATAGAGCGCTAAACCGAAACAGCGTTAAGAGGGGTCTTACTGTACTCCATTTAAAATTTTTAACTGATTTGGAAAAATGTGACGTTATCCTCACTAATATATGTGATAACTACAGTGTGTGCAACTTTTATTTTTGCTATTTTATCATTTCAGAACATGATGTTTTTTGGGATGAGGTTTTTGGCTTCAACAAAAATCCGTAGGCGAAATTTTCTGCACGAGCATCTAAAAAAAATCGGCTTTCAATGCCGTGTTACCATTGCATTTACAAAAGCTGTGATTTCATAAAATAAGATAATGACTACAGCAAATAAAACCGAGCAAAATGTCATTTTGAGCACGTGATTGTATAAAATGAAATAAATAGGAAATAGAACATTTTTTTAAACAATAAAGGCAAGACAAAGTTTTTTGGATCGTTGGCTATACTGAAATGACTCATTCAATGAGACAACTAAAATGAATAAAAATATAATTTAACTTGCACGAGCACGTGGTGCTTGGCCGATCAATAAATTATGTTCTGACATGATACATTGAAATATGTATAGCAGATTTCATTTTAATCTTTTTGAAGATGTTTTAGATTTATACCAAATAAAAAAAATTCAGTTCATCAAGTCGTTTTTTTTAAAGAAATGCTTATTTGGTCCGCCTTTAACTCTAATAAGGTTTATTCGTGGAATTAATAACTAGGAATTAATGAAAAAACACTTGATAAAAGAATTTTCTCAGAAGATTAATGGTTTTCAATTACATAATGCAAGCTAGTTGTTTGAAACCTTATGAAATTTTTCAAGAATACTTTTTGGCCATGAGAGATTTGTCACAAAAAGTCTATCTTGACGAGTCGTCCTTTATTGATTATGTCATAAATGACATTCCTGATTCTTCAAACAACAATCCATTTACAATCCATTTCTAAATATAAAGAAAATTTATGAAAAACTATTTCACGCTTCAAAAACTTTTAAACAACATGTAGATAGGAAAAATGATGATCACACACATGATGCAAGGTTTGACTACAAACGTGTCATTCAGTCACAACCCATTTGTTATTCATGTGGACTTCAAGATAAAAAAAGTACTTCGTGCACATATAAAAAACGTAAGAAATGTTATGGATGCAGAAACTACGGTCATATACTACATGCTAACTGCCCCAAGAATTAAACCAATTCTATGTCAACATCTAATCCCAACACCTCTACTCCCTCCGATAGAACTGTTCACCCACTTTCTATATTGCCTGGACAAATTTCCTCAAATCCTATACATTTTCCCGTAAATATTGCCTAAATTCAATGCATTGCCCTTAGTGACACCAGTTCACAAGCCACCATTATGAACGATAATACATATCGAAGCATTGTATCCCCTCCATTCTATTCTTCATGCATATCGTTCTTAGGAATTGGCTGGGACAAAGTACACAGCATTGGATTTTTTCAAGATTCCATTACACTTGAAGACACAACACTCCCTGCTAAAATACATGTTATTAGATGCAATTCCTCTTGATGTCATTATTGGCATGGACTTTTCGGCAACCAAGAGAGTTTACATTTGGTAAACAGAGCCTACGCAATAAGCATACGGGTAACATGTGAACTGCTATCGCTAATGCCTATGAGGATTCAACATTTGTTGTTGATCTTCCTCACATAATTAATCACAAAACTCGTGATGAAGTTCAAAATTTGGTAGATTATTACAAATCGCATAAAATTAAAGATACAGAACTTAAAATGACTATTTTATTAAATAAATAGGGAGTTGCTCAACGTTCACATAGACTCCCCTTCGCAGAACAGAACGTTGTAGAACACCAAATCCAGAAATGGTTGAATGGCGAAATAATTAAACATAGCTGCTCCAATTCTGCTTCCCCAATTGTTTTATATAAAAAGAAAAATGGAGATTACATACTATGTATAGACTATAGAAAAACTTACTGAAAGATGATTAAAGACAAATTTTCCAAACGTTGATTGAAGAAGTTTTAGATAAACGAAGCATCAAAAGTTTTCACCTCTCTCGGCCTCAAAAATGGATTTTTCATGGATCCAAACATCACCAAATATACATCTTTTATGACTCATGAAGGTCAATACGAATGTTTACGTGTACATTGGGGCTATCAAACAGCCCTAATGTTTTCCAACGTTTTTATTTATAGTATTTTTAGGAAGCTTATACATGAATGTGTTATAATTGTATACATTGATGATCTTCTCATTCCATCCCAAGATGAATCCGAAGGTTTACAATAACTAAAAATAGTTCTTCAGAAGACTTCAGTTTGTTTTTTTACCCATGCTAACGAGGTTAGGTTTAACATGTTTTTGACTGATTATTTCAAACGATTCTATTTATCTTCTTAATGTTTGATGCATTTAAAATTAAACATTGTTAATTATAGATTTTTCGTATTCATTCTGAAGTACTTTTGAATTAAAATAAAACAGAAGAAAAGGGAGAAAAAGAAAAATCTAATTTGCATAACGTTATCTGTAATGACGTAAAAAATTCACGCATTTGCGTTACCGTAACTGGTGTTGAAAATTCACACACGCGCAGTGTGTTCTGATTGGTGAACTGTATTTTCAACGGATACGAACTTAATTTTGATTAATTGGTTTTCTGTTTAGATTTATTTTAGGTACACATTGTAAATAAATTGCTTTTAGGTTAGTTGTGTGCGTTCGTAACTAAATTGTATTTATGTTATATATTTTCCGTACATCACTAAAATAAAAATTCTCCTTGTTGACCTATCTCCTTTGGGGGGGTATCTCGATGAGATGATTCCGGCATGGTGGTTCGATCTCGTAACCTTGGAAGGTACACGAATAGGTGGGGACTGACTCCTCTCATCGATGTTGGGACGTACTTCCTACCTGAAAAATTGCACCGTGGCCGGTGATTTCCCTTAGTACTCGCTACACAGTTCCCGCCAGTGTTGCTGTTGCAACAGTCCGGTCAGTTTTTTATCCGTGAGCTTTCGGAAGATCGGAGAGTTAGTGATATGACTTTGTTGACCTAAGTACGAATTGACTTAACAATTTTTTTATATTACTTGTTTTATTATTATAAAAGGCAAGGGGTGTGAGACGTGGAAATTAAATGTCACATACACAACATTTTTGATAACAGTTTTGGATTTGACTGCCAGATTTTTTTTAGTGAAATCGAAATTAATGACAATGCAGATGTTAAACCAGATTTTTAAAGTTCAGATAAGGAAAAGGAGTCTTTGAAAAATCTCATCATTTCAGACCTGCCTGCATTCCATAAATGCATATTTGCAATTACGTCTGTTTGTTTGTAGACATGATTACTTAAGAAACTTTTAGGTTTCTGGCACATTTTAACCTCATTCCTATGACTGATTGCCTAACAATTTCCCGACAACAGAGTAAAGGGCTCTGCTTCAGTACACGGCCTACAATTTTGCGATAAATTTGGTGATAAACGGTAATTTTGAGCTACCCTATATATTCTCGGTGCTCTACTTTTTCATTCACAAGATCGCAAAAACGCATTTTTGGCGACTTCTTGGCGAAAGCAATGATGCCAATAGACCGTACATGAGAGTTGCTCCGAATAATGTTCTTAATATACAAACACAATTTATAGAAAGTGTACCAGAATGTTTGGAATGAGTGTTCCCACTGATTACAATATAAGTTGGCTATATTAAAAAAAAGATGATAGAAAAAACTGTATGGAGATTTCAATACCTATTTTTACTTTCTTGTATATATAGAAGAAAAAAAGTGTTGTAATCGTCAAAAAAATGAACTCGATATTTTGAAAACGCGACTTAAACACAAATTTGATTTTGGGATATTCCTAATCGCATGCAAATTTGATAAATAATTAAGCAGGATGACATGGTAGATTCAGGAAAATTCACGCTAAAGTTAAATGTGTCATAAATATTTAACACCAATGCCATGCAAGCAAATCTCTGCTTACCGCAGAAACCACCTTTTTTTGCAGGGGTATGAAAAAACTCCTTTATGAGAGAATGTGCAAAAATTTCTGCGAATACAACTCGCTTTAGATATTCGATTTTCCAACTGGAAAATGATTCCATTTATTTCAAAAGGATGTTTTCAATTTACGCCGAGGAGCTAAAAAATGGTACTCCTGCTGAATATCATGTAGGGCCCCCGCGGGCACGTTTAAGTGTCGTAACATGACGTGGCATGAGCTCAATTTAAGTCAAAAGTAGTACTGGAGGTAACTGGCATCATGCATCTTGCTGGGCTGTCCCTAAATCCGTAAGATTACGAGGGAGGTGGAGATCTTTGGACAGCACGATGCAAGGAATCCCAGATATTCTTGATAATGTTTATGTCTGGGGATTCAAGTGGGCAGCTGTTTAAAGACAGGAGAGCGTTCCTGGAGCCACTCGTCAGGAACAATTCTGGAAGTGGAGAGTGTCGCATTGCTCTACTAGAATTCTCTAAGTCCGTCGGAATATACAACGGACATGAATGGATGCTGGTGATCAGGCAGGAAGCTTACGTATAAGTCAGCTATTATATTCTTACCTAGACGTATCAGGGGTCCCATATCTTTCCAACTACATACACCCCATATCATCACAGAATCCTCTGTTGACATGTAGGGACCATGGATTCATGAGGTTGTCTCCATGCCCGTATACACAACCATCCACTCAATATTATTTGAAACGAGACTCAGACCAGGCTAAGTGTTTCCAGTCATTAACGGTCCAATGTCGGTGTTGATGGATCCGAAACTGGACTGTTAATGTCGTGCAATCATAGAGGGTACACGAGTGGACCTTCTCCGAAAGCCAATATTGACGATGTTTTATTGAATGGTCCGCAAGCTGACACTTGATGGTCCAGCTGTAAATCTGAAGAAATTTGTAGAAGGGTTGTATTTTTGACACGTTTAATGATTCTCCTTTATCGCCGTTGGCCTCATTCTTACACGATATTTTTCCGGCCGCAATTTTGTCGATGCGATGTTTTACCGGATTCCAGATATACACGGTACACTCATGAAATGGTCGTACGAGAAAATCCCCATTTCATCGCTACCTCGAAGATGCTATTCCCATCTTTCATGCGCTGGCTATCATACCACTCTCAAACTCACTTAAATCTTTATAACCTGCCATTGTCGCAGCAGTAGCCAGCATCTGTGCCAGTTACTTGTTTTCTTATATAGGCGTTGGCAACCTCAGCGTCGTATTCTGACTGGTTCCATATTTCCTTATTTGCATACACATGCCTATACCAGTTTTTTTTGTGGCTCTTCAGTGTTTATTTTACTGAAATAGTTTACAGTTACTTATATGCAATCATTCTTCTCCAGGTTAGAATAAAGAATTGTTTCTGAAACATCAATTAAGAAAAAAAATTAAATTTTCCAATTTCGTTAAAAAAAGAAAACTAATTGGTGAAAAATAAACTCCATCCAGCGAGTTTTATTGACTATGAAAATGATAAAATTTTATTAATTTGTTTTGTTATATATATATATTTAATTACTTTCTTGAAAATATAAATCTAGGTGTAAGCTGGTTTTGTTTTATTTCTGAGCTTAAAGCTTTAAACAAAATTTCATTTACTTTGCTTTTTATGAATTCCATAAACAATAAAAGATTGACATTAAATACATTTTATTAAAATTACTTACCTCTTTTTTCGGAAGTCAAATTTTAACTAAACAATTACACAAAAATTTTAATTTTTTAAACACAAATCTAAGATAGATATTCTAAATTGGATCGGTAATCCTACTAAGTTAGTTATCAGCATTGATCAAAGTAAAATTCGTCAAGAAATACTGTAAATTGTTCCGTTTGTGGCACGTCATATATTCAAACCCCATTCAATCTTCTTCCATGTCCTGGTCTGCATGTCCATTTGTCATGTAAGAGATTATCTTTTTGTATGAGATGGTTATCCTGAATTTTCGCATTATGAACAAGATTCTCGACATGTCCCCGGAAGAAAAATTTTCTACTGCAGTCAGATAGGGGCTTTTTGAAGGCGAAGTAGTAGGTCCTGCGTTTCCAATCCACTTGTTGCCGAAATTAGTATTCATTTTACCCCGTGCGCACAGACAAGTGAGGTGGTGATCTATCTTGCTGAAAGTAGATAGGACTCTTCTGCGGCCCAATTTGAACCAACTGGGGAAAAACAAATTCCTCTAACATTTCACCTAGACATCACCATTTATGGAATTTTCTACAAAAATGAAGGGGCCTATAATTTGGTTAGGTCTAAGGTCATACCGAACATTAATTTTCAGTGAGTCATGTTGATGTTCCACGAACTCATGAGTCGACTGTGAACCCCAAATTCTATAATTGTGTCCTTTCACAGTGCCTCTTACATAAAAAGGGACTTCAAAAAAATCTCATTCTTTAAAAAAATTGCTTTTAATGTCTATCATGTCCAGCATAGTAATAGCAAACTCTTATAGTCTCTTGTTTTTGGCTGTTGGTTTGATTTCTTGTACAAATTGTACTTAATTCACTGTTATGTAGAGCATTTTGTGAACAACTTTATGAGCAGTTCATTTTGCCGGCGTCCTTGTTTAAGGGTAGCGTGTTTTCCCCGTGATTTGGGCGTCTCGGTTTCAATCATGGCTGTTCTTCTGTTTACTATCTGTGAAATGTGTGAATGTACCCTTCTGTCAAGAGGGGTTGTGCCAGCGAATGGCATGAGTAAGTAGCAAAAGTAGTACTCTTGGCCCTTTAGTTGGCGCTAGTACAGAACAAGAGACGCTGATTTGACTTAAATCACAGACTATATCGGCGA
Source organism: Argiope argentata (assembly GCA_026289955.1). Taxonomy (NCBI): domain Eukaryota; kingdom Metazoa; phylum Arthropoda; class Arachnida; order Araneae; family Araneidae; genus Argiope; species Argiope argentata. Next base: position 48,064 of record JAOUZG010005381.1, on the reverse strand, counting down.
GCTGGGACATGGCAGGTTCCACAAGAAACAACCACAGTGTTCATTTGAGTATATGTCTAATTGAAAACTGAGTCGTTACAACGATTTTTTCGAACTTCGTTGACATGTTTTATAGTTGACTTTGGGCCTGGCCTACCAGGCGACTTTCGTTTTAACACACTTTGCATTTCTTTAAATGCACGTACCCATTGGTGGATAGTTTTGTTCTTTGACATATTACCACTATACTCGCACCGAAATTCCGCCGTACATTGGTTACAGGTCCACTTTCTTTAAGTCAGATAACATACTGTGCGTTTTGCTGTGGCGTTACCATCACACTGCACAGCGGAATGATTTGTTTCAAGGGCAATGATGAACAAATTGAAATTCGATGAGCTACTTACTACTACTGCTTGCTTACTACGTTCTTTTATGGACACCCTGCATATTAAGTTATATATACCTGTATGATATATATTACAGCTGTCCCCTTGCTTATGTGGCGATCTAAAGGAATACGCCAGTATTTCTAATCTTTATTATACCTAACGCAAATATTTTGACCATATATCTTGGTTCGTCAACGAACACCATCTAATAACTGTTGTAATGCGAACTTACTATTTTATTTTTATTTTTAAAATTTGGGTTTAATTCAGGGATGCACAACCTTTTCGGGACGAGGGTCCAAAATATGAAAAAGGATCATGTTGAGGGCCAAAGCAGCATGTGAATGTTAAAATATCTTATAAACGTAAAAACACTGGTTTTTTTGTGGCAATACGCATTAGTTATTACTTTGCTTATTTTACTCATGCACACATTATGCAATAAATAAATGAATAAAGCACAAACATTATAGATATGATTAAAATACTTTACCTCCATAAAAATCCTTCTGAAAAGGTGACAAACTTGAAATAGAATAAAGGAGAACTTTTTAGTAATGTGCTTAGCCAGACAATTCTCATCTCTCTCACTGAGCGTGATAATCTGTGGCTTTTAGCTGATTCAGCAATTTTACTAAGCTTCTGTTGAATTAAGTATAAGTAACTAGAGCAAGTGGAATGGATCAAGAAATAAGAGAATATTTTATAATGATATTACTATGGGCTAAATTAAGATAGGGCTTTGGAAATTAATTAGGATTAAAATTTAGAGTTTAAAATATTATATATTATCTGCGTATTCGAAAAATTAATTCAGTTTTGTTAAATCAAGTTTTACGATCAACTGTCATTTCATATATAAACAAAAAACTAAACAATGAAAAAAGTTGGATATAAAACGCTAAAACAGTATGTAGCATTGCCGACTACATTCCAAATACATATTATAATAATGTTTGACTTTATTTTAATGCTTGTTTATTATCTGTAACAATACATAGCAATTATTACGTGGAGATCATTATTATTCCGATTTTCAGTTTCAACAATTCATTTCGAATTATTGGAACAATATTGAAAATCATTATTTCGAATAGTATTTGAAAGCGTCCTTTTATCACCGCCTTGAAGAGGAGTGATGAAAAGATGGTTTTAGTTCTCACTAGATCACAAGAATATCTTGTTGAAGCAAGGAAAGTGCTTCAAATGTTTGTTACAAATAAGCTATCTTTCTACAATACCTTCTTGATTTGCTGTACTATACACGATAATATATCATTTTACATAATCCAGTTAAAGTTTAAAAAAATTCTAATTGAAGAGATGCATAGTAGTAAAAATTCTTTCCGGCAGTATCTTGAAAATTTATAAAAACAGTTTTAATTGCTCAAGAAATTTTAATAAGATTTTTCTAGAGGTTCTTTTATCGTTTGCAAACTTAGTGAGTATATATAACGTGTTTTTAACCTAACTTAAAAAGAAATAAATCAAGATTGATTCTGATGAATTTGAAAACTATCCAATTCTTTTATCGATAATATTTTTTAAAGATAAAATAATATTTTCATTAGGAATAACTTCAATATTTTTGTGCCTGAAATACTTTAATGATCTGAAAAAGAAAGTTTGGATAAGTTCTGTGTATACAACTGACTTAATTTTGAAATGAATGCATTGCACAATGCCGATTATCTAAGTTTTATAGCGTTTTTGTTCACGATTTCTTATTGTTTAATTACGGTGAAGGAAACAATGAAACTTGATCCATACATCCCAATATATATTTGTTTATTCCTGTTCATTAGAATTAAATGTTCGTCCGATTTGCAATATCAATTAATAGTTCACTTTATTCCTTGTTAATCCTTTGCTCATAAATTACTTCGTGCAACATTTATTTTCATTTCCAATTTAATAACGCAAAAATCAGGCTGGTGCATTTCATGTTCCATACTATTTCTTCGTCCATATTTGTTTAGTTATAGGAAACTTATTCTTTGATATAAGAGTTGAAGTTAAATAGATAAATATATAAACATTTGTTTATTTTAAAGTCATCACTATACAAATAAAATTCAAAAAATAAGCTATCTCTAAAATTTTATTATTTTAGTAAAAAAATATTGTACGTACTAAGTGCGTTATCTTACATCGCTCTAAGCAAAGAATATCAAAGGAATACGCAAATAATAAGATACTCATAACTCATGAGATAAAATATAAGCAATTACAAAAATTTTCTAACTATAAAAACTGAAAACAAATCATTAATTAATGAATAAATCAAATTGTTATAGATAATTTTTTTCAATTTTGGTTGTTTGCTTCTCGAATGTGTTTCCTTTCCTTTTTTTATACGTATGTTTAACAAACATAATACGTATTTTAAAAGCATTGTTAATATACAATTTCTTGACAAAATTTTGGAAATTGTATGAATAGGTTCAACGTATTTGTTTTTAGGGAGAAATAAAATAATTTCAGAAGAGAGAAACCCTTTTATTCATCTAACGTTTGCTCTTGCATATCCTCAACAATAAATTAAACTTTTCTTAAGCGCATGCATTGTTTAACAAACTGTTGCAAATTTATCTTTCCTTCTATCAACCATTTCAGAAACAAGTACAAAAATAGTCAATAATTTGAAACATTGCTGATATAAATAATCGATGCAACAGAAAATTCATTGTTAATCCTGGAACAATACTATACCAAATTATTTTTATTTTTTAACAATTCCATTTAAGTTTTTTTTAACAGTATTTCAGCAACTTAGCTTATCTGTAACAGTGCATAACAACTGTTACACGAAGATCATTATTATTCTGAGTTTACAACAATACATTTTGAATTGTTTGAAACTTTCTTATTCTCTTTTACACGCTTTTATTCAAATTTGTTTGGAATGCATTCATTCATCACTATCTTGAGTTCCAAGAAAAACTTATTTTAGCCGCATTACGTTTTGCGACTACATTCGGAATGATTTAAAAAAAAAACTATCGGAAGTAGTTACATTAAAAGAATGTCAAAAAAAATATGGAAATATATACCAGTTAAGTGATAAATTTAAAAAATGTTAAAAGGCGTTTTTGGCTAAACAAATACATAGGGGATGTTCTAATGAAAAGATACAAAACATCGTAATCATTCAAGTATTTTTCTATGCCGCTATAAGAGAATGTAGTCTAGGCATCTAGGGATTCGATTGGAGTCTTCGGCGCAGATTAGAGCATGAGAGAGAAGAGACTTTTATGAAGAGCGCCGACCAATTGCGTCACTAATTCCTTGAGTACAGAAGAACCATTAACTCCGATGTGTACTGTTAAACATTCCGAAGACTACGCAGGTCCAACAAGAAGTAAAGAACGGAACAACTCATGGAGGACGTGGTTCTGCTTTATAACGCGAGTCTACGGGTCTCCAGGGTCCCACATCCTTAACAGGCCAAGTTCAAGTGAAAGCAGCTTGACCATCCGCCCTACAGCACGGATATGTCACCTTGCGATTTTCATGTGTTTGGTCCCCTTAAAAACTTATGAAAGAGAAGCGATTTAACTCGAACAGTGATCTCTAGGGCTCTGTAAAGCACTTGGTCTTGTCACGGCCACGGGAATTTCGAGAACAAGGAATCCCTCAGCTCTTGAATCAATGGAATCGTTGTGCTTAGAACTGTGGTGTATACTTTGAAGTCTTCATACCCACAGTGCCGTTTCGTATATTTTCTTTTGAACTCCCCTCGTATTTATTTATATTGGATATTTGGTTTTATGGTTTGTGATCAAATTTGTTTCCCTTCAACCCAGCATCTACTATCCAACCATTACAATAGCTTAAGAGAATATTTAACAAAAGGTGAAGTTAATAATTTAAGTTTCGTTTGAACACGTTTATCGATAAAATTTCCCAAGATGTTGCGTCGTATTAAAAATTAATCATTTTAAAGAAAATTCTATAAAAAAATTGTCCATTTATTTCATTTAAGTGCCCAATGCTATGCTAAAGGAAAAATATTCGAGTTTATTTTGAATGTCACGTTATATAATATAAAAGACAAATATTTGAATATGTTGCATCTTCAGAAGTCTGACGAAATTAGAAATATTTTAAAATCGTAATTCTATAGTCATTCATTACTCTTCTACTTCCAACAAAAGTGCATATTTCACTAGATAATAGCCGATTCAAATTAAAATGAAATAAATTTACTACATGGGCACTGCAATTTTGTACACTTACACTTATTTTAATTATTTTCATATAACGTAGCTTAAGACAAAAGGCGAAAAATTTTATATTAAACAAAAAGATCTAAAGCCAAATACTCAATCTTGCAATAAATGATTAAAATTGTATTTTAGACATGTTGCTATAGTTACCGACAATATTTGGTCAATTGGTTGGAGTTTTTTGACACAAGAGTCAGACCTGGCCATGCAGCGCCAATCATGGTGCGAATCGAGAATATTCGATATTTTGAGTTTCAATCAACCAATTGGACGAACCTTTTTATTTCCCTAAATAACCCTTTCCTTTGTTCTATTAAGGCATTTACACCATCACTACAGATGAACTAGGTAAATTTTTTTCTAGTTCATCTTTTTGTGAGTTCAAACTTGTCTGTCAGTGGAATTGGTACATCCGATAGTGTAAATAATAATCGAACATTAAGAATATATTTACAGCAAGCTCAAAGCTGTTGTCCACAAAATCAAACATGGAAGTAAAATGCCAAATATCAAGGCAAGTAAATTTTAAGTACGTATTGTATGGGTACCATTTCAAATTATGAAAGAAAGTAACTTGAAATTAGAAGTTTAATTTAAAAACCTTATAGTTTTCAATATTAAATGGCACAGCGACAAGACTGAGCTATATCCATGCGATAATTACATTCACTACGTTATCAGTCAAATGTACCAATTTTTGTACTAATTCCGCTATTATATCCTGTAAAAATATAGCTCATTTCACTGTAAGATTAAGGTTTCGCATTAAAATAATGTTAAGACTGGGAAATAAACTCGACTGTTTATGAAACGACATCCATATTCAGTATTGCTATGAATTGGCATCTTCAGATGGCACTACTAATTTATAGTTGTTTCTTTTAATTAATCTCAAGCCACAAAAAATCCGAGAATATCATTTATATCAGTTTTAATGACCACAACCTTGCAGTATGCAATTTATGACTTTATTTAATGACTTTCTATACTATGTAGTGAAGCCCAACAATTTGTAAGGACCAAAAAATTAAGTGTAAATATTAGAATATTTTAAAAGCCAAATTGCATTCTTTTTATTGAATTTTAATACATTTGAAATATCTTCCAGGATATTTTATTAGCAACGAACTTGCGATTGAATTACTTGCTTTTAATTTAATTCTCGCAACATAATTACTGTTCAAATATGAAAGATTTTAACCAACATACTGAAAATCACTTACAAAAATATAAAAAAGTATTGTTTAAAACCAAAAATAAATGGGACAAAATTTTGAATAAAAAACAGAATTTATTTTCAACAGAACAATTCTTTACAAGTGACAAAATTTCTAAAATAATTTATAATAGAGTTTAAAGTTACAAATACAGAACATGATTCAAAGTAAAATCATGTAGATAATTGAATATACAATATATATAATATACATATATATATATATACACTAAATATATATATTTATATGCTAAATTTTCCAAGAATTGGATCAATAAAGAATAAAGTTAAATTACACTTAAAATTCTTAATCTTTAAAATATAGATAATACGATACAAAATAGGTCATTACTGATTGCTTCAACATTAGAGTATTAATGCATACGATATTAAAGTTAGATTAAAAAGAAATGGGATACAAATCAAATTAACATACATTTAACATTTGCAACAAGCTGATGATTTACAATGGACGATTAATATTCTAGAATAATGTAGATTAAATAAAGTTAAATTACAGAACATACAAAGTGAAATAACAAGATATTCAAGTCGCAATCGCTAAGGCAGGGTGATGTAAACAAAACAACTTGCTATCGTCATTATATATTTACGAAAAATTCTATATTATTCGTCAAATTTTATTAAAATCGGAACAAACGAATTTGTTACTTAGATGGAAATAATTTTTGACCAAGATGAAAAATTTGTTCCAAATTAAAAGGAATGGGAAAACTGTCAATTGTTTCCATTCTCTGTATTGCTATAGGTGGATCAGAGAAATTTTAGGTTTCATTCTCTGTCAGAATGGTATCAAATTTATGTAATTTGATCAAATAGAACCCGAACTGTTGAAAAATTTCCGAAAGGTTAATAGATTTCTGATGAGCAGAAACTAGAGTATTCAGATTGGAATTTGAAATATTGGCCTCATTTAGCCATGGCAATCGGAAGAAACAAGTTATAAAATCCAAACAAACGAATGCAGGGGAAACAAAAAGTTATTAAAAAAATTCTTCGGTACTTTGACTCAATCACAATGTATTGAAATCTAAGAACTGATGACAGAGCTATATAAAAGGACAGTTTTATATGAAAAAACATCTAAAAACGATTCAAAGTTCTTGTTTGAATATTTCCAGAAATTTATGATACAAGATCCATGTGTGATTGCTTGAGGACGTGTAAATAAAAGATGGATAGAAATTGTTGAAAATAGAAGAGCCAGTAAGATTGATCTTGAAAATCTCACTTCTTAATTGAATGTCATTTCTTCCATAACATTCCTACAATAATTTTCTTAGAAGACACTATATTAATGTTAAATGAAAACTCTGGATGCGAATATAAAATGCAATATTATTGAATCTGAGAATAGAATATGGTATCTAAGGTTATTGAAACATGGGCACGCAAAATCAAGTCAAAATGCTGATATTGCTGTTTGCCGAAGAAATGTTGTGGATTTATCTCAGCTAACTCTCGTTACTGAAAGGCAATTGATAAGTTATACGAAGAACTTAGCCATTTTGCCTTGTTACAAATGTGTCATTTCATATTTATGCACACCGCCATAGCCATTTGCAAAACTAGCCTAAGAAATAAACAGTTGTGTATATATAAGCAAAATTAGCTTCATAAAAATATTACCCAATGAAATTAATGCATCCTTTGTGTGCAATAAAGTAGTAATAATATGCAGACAGCATAAAAATTGAAACTCTGAAAGCAAGTCGTTTGATGAAATTTCATTTATTATAACTCGTAAGGTTTGGTTTGGCTTGGCTTAATGGCACAAAAATCACATTTGGCCATGCTGCGCTAAACGCAGACTGATCTTAAAACACAATGTTCTAACTAATAAAGAACAAAACTTCTGAAATGCAATCATGTAAAAAGGTCTCAGACCATGTATTAGAAATTAGCTTTTCAAATTCTTTCCTCAAATGAAAACCAGCAAACCATTTCTCAAAGTTCATATCCTCCAATAGAACTAAAAGTCCTTTTCTCCGAAAAAATCCAAGACTATGAAAATGTTCCGAGAAGCTAATGATGAAATGATCAGAAATATATTTTGACGGTAAATACCAGGGAACCATTTAGTATACGATATTCTTTTGAAGCAACAAAAGCACTTATACTTGTTGACGCTTAAGAACATTGTCGTTATTACATCGCAGAAACAATAAGTAGACAAATTTGCTAGAAGACAATGTCACCCTCTCTTCCCCCCTCAAGCAAATGATCATGCTTCGACTGAGATCAGCCATTTTGTGATAGCATAAAATTTATGAAAATCCATTTAATTTCAATAAAGATATTAAATACCGAAAATTATGCAAAAGATGATAAATATTTGTTTACTGGAAATTTGATTGCTTAAATTAATGGAGTAGAAATATTCTCTAAAAATTCTACTTGGACTAGGAATTCAACATTTCTGTTTATTACTCTTGCGCAGAGAATTATGGATATTGATTAGTTCAAGTTAAACGATAAAAAAGGCTTCTTGGCTTTGAAACAAATACAGAGTTCAAACTTATCAAGATAGTTGATCTTGCATACTGTTGGATGAAGTTCCTAAATTGATTGTTCCACTGTAGTTTTTGGAAACGACCATTCAAAACTACCTTCAAATTAGATTCCATTGCTGTAACTATATAGATAACTTTAAGCGGCAGAATAATAATAATAATAATAATAATACAGATGTGATGGGCTTCAGGGACTAAAAATTACTAAAGATTCTGACAATTATCTAGAGCTATTCATAGATAATTCTTTGTGGTGGAATTATTAGTTTCAGTGAGAATCCGTTTTGAGGTTCATTGACGACCCTCTAATTATTTCTACGAACTCAAAATTGCAATACATTCAAGTATGAATTCTAATTAACTTATTCGATACCACAAAAAATGGAATTTGAGTATATTCTCAATTAGAAAATAGTCTACAATAAGAAAAATGCAGCCAAGTATTGGAGACATAAGGTTACGTGAATTGAAATAATCCGTGGAACTTCATTTAGAATGTAAATTCTCGCAATTATGCGCCACGTACTTGTTTCTGAATCTATTAAGACTACAAAAAACTAAAACCATAGAGAATAAACTACTGAAAAAACTACAAATTATCGAGATGTTTGAGAGGAAAATCCAAGTGACTATTTCATGGATATAGCTAAAGCATAAAGCACAGCGTTGTTTCAAAACACTCATCTTGCAAGTTGAACTGTTTTGAGCACGGATACAAGATTGGCAGGTGGAATTCATTCCAAAAATGGAGTACTAAGTATTTATTCAATATTACCATCTCTTGTGGGGAAATGAAAATTCAATATTCCAACATAATATCTCAATCACTTTAGAGTTGCTATCTCAAGCTTTTTCCGGTCCCCAACACTTTATTTGGCAAATAAACTCTAGTCAAGTTAATCCTGCATATCGTTGCAGTTGATTTATTGATGTTTAAAAGGAAACGAGGCAGCATTCAATAACAGCTAACAACGCATTTAATGATACGGGAAGTAATTCTTAATTTGAAATTTGCGTCTTCTGAGCATATTTTCTAAACAACATTTATGTCATCATTTATAAAACAATGGCGACCTGAAAACAGGATACAAAAATGGAAATTTTATTTTCATAGAGGTCATATCTCACAATAAGCATACAGATTGATTAGACAAATATAGATGAATTGAATTTTAGAGTTGGAAGTGATATTCAAAACAGAATTCCTATGTTTTGACAGAAATATTTATTACTGTCAAAATCTGAAATTAAATATTTTCCAAATAATTCAGCAACAAGTGAGCAACATTTGATGCAAAATGCCCGTACAGTTTTGAAGCTTAAATTTAAATAATTTATGAAGTTGTTTACAAATGTATCAATGGTTGTAACAAAAGAAATTCTCCCCCAAAATGTATGGGAGTCTTCTTTTATCTCTGTAAGAACATATTCTAATTTTGCTTTTGCTTTATTATTCAAAATAATTTTTTTCCGTGAATTTAATAATCATGGGATTCATAAAACATATGGCGAAAGACCTTCCCACTTAAGATAGTAAATAGTGGAACTGAAAAAATATAACGGGGATGAATTAAAGTTAAAGGTCTATGAAATTTGACAAGAAGTTTTTCCCACCTTACATGCAACAATTCGTTGACCATAATACAGGAAATATTAAAATACAATTAAAAACATTAAAAGCAGGATTACAGGAGCAGAAGTTTTTACATTTGACTATCATCCTTTCCGATATCAACTCGGATTTTGTTTTAGGTCTGTGGAAAAGCTATACAATTAATGATGAAAATCATTTAAAAAGGCGACTAAGTAATCAAGTCGCAAGACATTTTTAGAGAAGGAAAATGGGAAGACTAACTTCCAAAATCTTTCGACACAAGTTGCTTTATTAGGTCTAAGAACTTCAGGAGCAACATTTCCTGTAGAAGTAGTTGTGAAAATTCATATTGGAAGCGATTAAGAGATGAAACTACATTAATCAAGACATTTTTTATAGCTACCAAAAACATGAAGATTGTTCAAATTCCTTTCAGAATTCTTGAACTCGGAACAAGTGTTAAATTAGTTTCCTAACTATCAAATCAAATATTTTAACCAACGAGAATTAGTTTCATTTGGAGATGAAGATCGGCAAGACTTCTGATCAAATTTGAACATAAAAAGTGCAACCTTATTTTCAGCCCAAAAGTTGTCAAAATCTTTGAAAAAAATCATAATTTTCCTTTGTAAATAAAATTGAAACTTCAAAAGGATTTGAAAGTTGCAAACAGTTTTTCATAAGAAAAAAAATCTGTTCGGAAATCGGCACAAATTGTGCGGCTACAAGCCTTAAATAAAAATAAACTATATTCTGCTGAATTTCTGAACATTTCTCTTAATTGTATTTTAATAACTGCTATAGAGAAGGCAAGAATTAATAAATATATTTTTTATTATTCAATTGAGAAAAAAAACATTGATCGAAAAATTGTAGCCTTAAAAGGGAGGGAGAAGGTGACAATTTTAGAATCACTATGCATGAGCAAATATAAAAAATGCAAATCTACCAGTATCTGGAATCCTTGTCACTGTTAGAAAGTCATTTCACAAAAGGGTGGAATCAAAGTAGTGTACGATTCCGTCTTTCATGCTACGCATTTGAAGGTTCCTCTTATACATTTTGCTGCAATCCATTTATTATAGATATAGATCCACTATAAAGGAAAAGTTTTTAGGCATTCCAGAAGAAACGATATCTAAAAACTGATCCCTGAAAGACGACGCCAAATCTTCCGACATGGGAGGGGAGGGGGGGGGGGAGTTAGAAATATTCAGCCAAAGATTTCCCTGTTTAGATCGTAACGAATGTTAGAATAGGTTTGATTAAATATGTTAAGTTCCCTACAACGTATTCAAAATTTGTCTTTCCGAACTTGTTTAGAAAGTTCATTACTCTGACCACCACGTAAAAATAATTACAAAATCGTTCAAAAGACGGATTCATAAACTAGATAGATTTAATTAGACCCGATACTCCCAAGTTGAAATTCAACATATCTTTATCGGAATCGAATATTTGATTTACTAACAGCAGGCAAGAAAGTATATTTCCCCCCTCGCGTTGAATTTTAGAGCGATTAACTGAAAAATTATGAGTAGCAACACAAGTACAATCACCACCGTTGAAAAGGAAGGCCCAAAAGTGCAGCTCTATAAAAGAATTGAAAGTATCTATATAACTGGTAAGTTCAACATTTAGACGTTTTTTGCGTGATGAAATTAATATCTTTAAGATTTAGTTGTTTTAAAGAACACTATTTTAAAGACAGAATTAATGGAACAGTTAAGATAGGATTGGATAAAAATTAAGTTACTAAAATCTCTACTAATTACGACGAATCAGGGCTATCAGACGAATTATCCAAAAAGAGGGAGATAAATTAAGTAGATTGACTTTCTGGAAAAATTAGGAAATATTAGCCAAGAACAGATCGGCATGGAATGGGATTTTAAAGACATCCCGCCCTGACGCCCTAATAAATATTTAGTTATATTTAATTTTCAATTAACAAAGTATGTATGACTTCATGATATACATTACTTTCTGAAACTTACGGTAATACTTGAGTTCATAATTTTAATCTCATGCATTTTTACCTGTAGCGAGCGTCTTTAATCGTTTTTTAGACAAAATTTGATCCTATTCTAAAATTATTAATAATGAATAAAACAATTTTAAAATCTTGACAAAAGGTAAATTTCCGTTTCTCAACATGTTTTTTTTAAGAATCATAATCATAATTTAATCCAAAATAAAATTTATACACAAGCTTGAATAATAAACTAATATTTTAATTTAGGGTAAATGATAAGAATCTATTATCTATCAATGGAGGCGAAATAGGTGGCTTTAATTTTCTATGATGATTGCCAATGTACTGTTCTAGGACTAGTCACTTCAGTGACAAAAATCTTAAATCTCGATCACAGGATAGTTTGTATTGCTTTTCTAAGTAACATTATAAGACATTTTATGAACTGTTTTTCTAAAAATCCGCAACTTTAAGAGTTTTCAAAAGGGACCTTACATTATTTAGAGATAACTTTAAAAATTTATCCAATATAAGTTGCATAAAATGATCGGATTTATGCTAAAATTCTTTTTAAATTCATAATGGAGCACTTCCCATAAAACAAAATAGACATATTTTAGTTTTTTGAAAATATTTAACTTTTATGCTATGTTGAAATTAAATATTTAAGCTCTTGCCTCAAATTTTTGTAAAGAAAATTTGAGATAAAAGCGCTTTTTAGGACTATGTTCTTAAAACCTTAAAGCTGTTTTGTACTGGGTTTGCTCGTAGTGGAACCCGAAATTATATTGGTTATAGTATTAATAACACTGAAGTTTCTTATGATTACATAACAAAACTGAATGATCAGAGATTTAAATATTTAAATATCTATTTCCATCAATGTATTATTTATCCAATAGTGGGGTAAACTATGCAGAATTCTACTTCATTTTCTACTCGACAATATTTATGAAAAATATAAACAGAATAAGGCGAAATTTATTCGTATTCCTCTCTGAATGTATACCGCCAATCATTTCGAGGGAGTTAGGACCATTCATCTCACTTCAAGCCATGTAACAGTGAAAAATGGAAAAGATTGTATCATTAACTAATTCCTACCATTTCTTATTGCAATAGTATACGAAAGACCACGTTTTCTAGATATAAGATTGTCTAAGATTATTTCGATATTCATAATGCTCTTTATTTCAAGCTCTCCATAGTGGTCATACATTCTCTACGAAGAAGAATATTACAACTTTCTAATAATATTCATATTAAATACGATTCTTTTAAAACTTCTAGTTTATCGTTAGGTTTCAGGTGTTACTTTTAGAAAGGACTCCACTCTCACACCTGGGGGAAAGGACTCCACTCTCACA
>JAOUZG010005381.1:20727-34768 GCA_026289955.1 Argiope argentata | reverse complement strand
CTCCACTCTCACACCTGGGGGAAAGGACTCCACTCTCACACCTGGGGAAAGGACTCCACTCTCACACCTGGGGAAAGGACTCCACTCTCACACCTGGGGAAAGGAATTTTAGAAATCGTAGATGTTTTTATTAAAGTAATGACTATAATGGAAGGCCATTAGAAGAACAATCTAATTACCTCCATTATCAAGTTAATGAAGGCCATTAACTTGATAGGTTCCGCTATCAAGTTAAAAGGAAGACTGACCAGTATGGAGAGTACGAAATAAAAAGCTTTATAGGCATACAACTTCAGATGATATGGTCTTTTGAATATTAGTGCAGTGCTAAAAACATCGTTGAACCTGTTAAGTTTTGTAAAAACTTCTAATCACTGTTACATTCCTCGAAGCGAGATTGATTCTAAGTGGCGATGGAATGATTAGGGGTATACATTCAGAAAGCAATGCCAGTAGGTTTCTGATTTAAATTACTTATTCCCCTCGCTAAGCAGAAAAAATTAGCCAAAGTTAATTCTTTAAAAAATGAATAATCCATTGATGAAAACAATGAATAGAAATATTTAACTCTTGCATTCAGTTTAGAATACAATCATTTGACCATCAAAATCCTTAATATAATCGATTAATTGTATGACTTACAGAAAATATTTGAAAAGGGGGAGGTTATCGAGTATCTTGTTTAAAATATGTTTGGATAACAAATTTCAAATTTTAATTGCAAATCGCTGTTTCCGAATTTTCCTGTATTTCTTGGGAATCCTTAACATGGAAGTAGCCTCGAGGTTCAGTTGATGGATATCGTTATGCACTGATTTAGGAGTTTCTATGTACTTCTTAATATGGTTGCCTAGATTTAATGAAATATCGAATAATTGGTAACTTATTACCTAAATTATATTCGAGACCCGTTGCGGATTACTAAAAATACATTTTATTTTATCATTTTCTTTATCTTATTTAGTTCTAGTTGACTAGCATTTAAATATTTATTCTTTAGTGGGAAATGCACTGTATTGTGCCACTGATTAAAGTTATAATTGGTTAGAAGATAATGGCGTTTTTACGACTGTTGGCTTGAAAAGGGCCTGGCCTAGAACGTTTAAAACCTTAAATTTAGACACAATCTTTTAAAATCTTTCCACTTCCTATTAAAGTGACAAAATTTTATCCATTCCAAGGCCGATCAGAAGTAGAAACTGAACGTTAACAGAGTTTTGAAAAATGAAAAAAGTTATTTTCCCGAGGAGATAGCTACACTGTTTAATTGATCTTTCTGGCAGAACAGTTTATAACGTGAACAAATCCAATTTACCCCAGATTTTTTAGCATTGTATGCATCGAGTTCGACAGAAAAAATCTGCTTTTCTAATAAACGCAATTAAAAAAATTCTTTCATCTTCGAAATTTAATATTTAGTCAGAAATTTAAAATAGAAAGTTAATTTACTTCATTCTATAGGAAATTTAAAATTCGTCTCCCTTTATCGATTTTTTTAGATGTTAAAATGCGAAAATTACAATCTGATTTAATTTCACGCGTATTTACATAAGTTGGTATTGATTTCTTTGGGATAATGAACAGCTGCTATATTAAAGAAAAATTTGTTCTATTATGAGTCACCACAATTCCCACTTAAAATGCCATTAACGAAATATCCATTTCCCCAAATTATCTGTAATAAGCGTTATTTGAACTTCTGGAAGTGCCTCTCTAGTCATTTACCACCGTTTCTCTTTTCATCTCATCTTTACCGAGCGTGATATTCAAGAAACCTTTATTTTCTGAATCAATATATCTTCTGAAGTACTAAAATATAGCCCCAATTACAAAGTTCAGAATTCCAATAACATGACATTTTGCAACCAAGCTATTTCCTTCCCTGTTTACTTGTAAATACTCCTCTTTGTCGATGCAAATCTCAATTATCCGATAGAATTTGACAAAATTCGTTAGTCATATCTTAACCACAATTCATAGTATGAAATGAACATCAATGAAATTTCCAAATGAAGTTTTAAGTGGCTACAATATGGGACAGAAGATAATTTATTATGAAAGACGCGAATAAACTAGTCGCGTTTCTCACCTGAATTTTTATCCCTTTTATTAATTAACCACGGTTATTGCTAACTTTTGTTATTGGAATTTTCCACATTAGGACAAATGTTCTCAGTACTAAACATTTTTTGTTCCTTATTCGATTTAATTTCCATAAATTAGAGAAAGAACATTCATGAAAGAAATTATATCGTAAGTTCATTCGATTTATAGTGTTAATTAGAAACTAGGTAAAAGTTATTGTCTGCTGATAAATCCTTCCGGACTCTTAAATTACTAAATTTCTAATATCGGATATCAGTCATACCGGAGTCCTGGCATTGGGGTAGCGATTCTACAACGTGATCTGGGCATTCCGGGTTCGAATACCGGCTGAGCCATGGCTCATCTGTGTCCTGTGAGGAGTGAATGCGCCTCACATGTCAAAATTTTGCATGCGAATGTGACGCATGGCGTAGCTAAGTCGTACTCTTGACCCTACTGGAAAAACAAGAGATGCTCAATCGTTTTGAATCGCTGAAAAATAACCGTCAGTGGGCTCGTCAAGTGCCACAAGTCGTAAAACAGTTTTTTGCTTTGCTGGAATGTTGGAACGTCCAACATCTGATCAAGAAAATCAGATTTCTTTTAAAGTCATTTTCCTATGCTAAATTTCGTATCGATGTTCGAGGCAGCAATATTACAATCCGATTCATGGATCAATAGAAAAGTAATTGAAATAATTTTGTTTAGCAATTCGTTAGGTTATTCCAAGCTAATAAACAATGGAACAGTAAATTACTAAAATAAGAGTAGATCAGATCCTGAAAAGAACCTTTCAAATGAATCATTCAACAAGTAGTCTACTTGAAAAATTTCACCGACTTGAGATAGCTATTTAGAAAGCAACGAATCGCAATGAAAGCTCTTAAATAAGATGCCAATAAAGCAGATTTGAATGAGACATTTCATTCATCTAAGTTCATCATTCGTCTAGGGATTAGGATCCAGTTGGTTATTTGAACAATCTAAAATTGACATCTTAGGCTATAGACAAAAGCCTATGGAAAAAAGTTGGGTTAAAACTTGTAAACCTTTTGAAATTCAAATCAAACTTCTAGTTTTTAATGTGGAAACATCCGGCCAAGTAAGCATTATTTGCTCTGAATGCTATGCCAACTAACCAGGAATTCTCATTTTAAATGAAAGTAAATGTTTAGAGATTAGATATAGTTAATAATTTACACATTTAGAATCTCCTATTCAATAAACTATGTGGTGTAAATGTGCAATAATTTTCCCCATTGCACAGTTAATCTTCTTAATTCAAACTGCCCTTCTAACAGAACATTATAAAAGACGGATCCTTTTAATGTTTAGTCTCGATTGATATAATTTGACTTTTTTTAAAACACAGATTAAAGTTTAAAGAAACGATTCTTTGTAATTATGCATAAAATTACTTTTATTTGGATTAAATGTTAATTTCTCTATTCTTGGAACATATACTGTTATTTAAATTAACTAAAAGTCTGCACAACTATTTATGATTTATACTTCTATTCTTACTCCAGCATTTAATATCTACTTTTAGATTTTAGAGCTTGTTTCCCTACTGCCCGAAAAATTCGGGAATAAGTTGTGTAAAAGCCTATATAAAGAATCATACTGCTAACTGAAGTTTCCAAATCCAGTATGCACAAATAATTGCCACTCCAAAAATCTCCAAACAAACAAAACTTAACGACAATCGATACTACTTTCATCAATTGCAAATGCTAACCTTTTCTTCACCTTCGTACTGTTAAAAAATCCAATAAATAGTCTCCAAGAAAAATCAATGAACTTTTGAATTAACTCGTTAGTCTCAAACAAACTATTCCAATTATAAAAAGGCAGAAATAAAATTTCCTAATCTATTCTCTGCTCTTAGAAAAACCTAAAATTTCAAGTACATCATCAAGCCAATAGAAGATCCTCGTCTTTTTAACAATCCAGCTCTGCCAGCCACAAATTCAGTTACCAATTTCAATCCTCAGCCTACCTAACTCCTACACCAAAGACTCCCAAGTTCATTGTCATGCCTCTTCGATGTAAATTGGCCCCCGATTTGTCTTGCCCCCTATTTCTTCTCTAGACTATTCTATCTGCACCAACTCATGTATTTTAGGTCTCGACTTCTGAGCAGACCATTTCAAAGTTTTTGCCGACTGAGGATAACAGCACAGCAGGACTCGCAAATCGTTTTTCCTGTGTCAAGTCCAATCTTTAGAAGTTAAATTAAATCTTGATGGAGAGAGTGGGATTATACATCTGAAACAATGAAGTTTCATGGATTGTCCATACGCACAACTAAGCAAAAGCTAACTTGTACAATACTTTGTTTCGATTTGGAACTACACCGCAGATTATGTACGTACTTTTCCGCAATACGAAAATTACACCTAATGCAATTTCAAACCTTTTTAGCCATGCCAACAACTTTTCCAGTTACTTTTCTATAACCACCAATAAGCAGCGCCAGTTTTTATACATTCCAAAAAATCACGACTAAGCTATGATGTAGGCAACTAGGAAAAAGTTTATGTAGTACAGAGACAAGAAAAATGTTGCAGCATACAAATTGTTGCAAAATTAGTGTTCACTTTTTGATCGTATTTTCCGTAAATAAGCGATGAATACTTGTACGTAGATTTCATTTTAAAAGACTGAAGATGAAGTCATAACGTTGACCCTACTGGAAAAACAATAGTGCTCACTCGGTTTAAATCTTCAAAAAATACCCGTCAGTGGACTTGTAAAGCGCAATAAGTCGCAAAACATTTTTTGTTTTGCTGTAACGTAGACGTTTGCCAGAACGTCTGTTTAAAGATGAAGTCAGAAAACTACTTTACCGCACGGTAAACTTCTAGAAGTCAAGGTTCATAATTTATAATATATTACAGCAGGCAGGCATGTTGATCGAGTATGTTTTGATTGACACTAGTATGTTTTGCTTGATATCTTTGTAACAGTTAAGTGTCCATTTGGTTAGCAATGCATTCCAAAGGATTTCACAATTTAGAAAAATAGCTATAACAGGTGTTACATTCTTGCACAACACTGAATAATATACATTTTCAGTTCCAATAGTATTAACCATTGTCTAAATTGTAAATTTAGATAAGTACAAAATATTTTTGTAACTTTATATATGAAGGATGAATACAGAAATATTTCAACTAAATACCATAAGCCTTTTATATAACCTTCGAATTGCGTAAAAGACAAGAATTAAAATTCAAAGAAAAATTAGAAGTACTCTTGCACAGATCTCTGAACTTATTTTAAAAATGCGTTGTATGGATAGATATGAAACTATAATCTTGCATATTGAAGCAATTTATTTAAACAGGTATAAACAATCACCCAGCCTTACTATGCTCACTTGGAGCATTTTATATATTTATACATTAATCTTTACTAAAGCAATTTACATAATTTAAACAACTTCGAGAAATTTAAACATAAGTTTGCAACTTCCAAGTACAATCATACTTAATGTTACGCTGAATGGAATTCATACTATTATACATATTACAGATAAACATTGATAATTTAAGCAATGAAACTACATATAATACTTAATCTAACTTTTAATTATAATCTTAATTATAGAATAAACAATGTAGCATACAAAATTAAAGTACTATGAAGATAGAATATCCACCATAGCAACATACTTCCTTTTATTATATATTTTACTGGAGAAGTTCATCAACCTTATCAAGTCTTAAGTGACATTTGTCTGAATTCAGTTAAAAAGTTGGTTACAATCTATTTCCTTTTGCACCACTTGATCGTAAAAAAGAATTATGCTAAGAGTAACTTTCTAATACTTTAGAAGACTAAAATTTCTTTTGCTTTAAACTAACTCTATACAGATGTCAAGAAATTTTATTGTACGAACAGTTAACTATGACAAGAGGTTCGAATAATAAATTCAATAAGTGTTCAGAAGTGCAAAATTCTACGAGTTTATTGAACATTAAAAACAGCGAAGGCCACTTGTATAACCTTTCTTAAAGCATTGAACTTTAAAATATCTAATGCTCTGATCCAATCTCGGGGCTGATGAATATCCAAGAATATTTCAACCAAGCAAATCAAATCGAGGAGCCTCGCTTTACATCACTTGTATACATGAAAACTTAGTTTTAAATGTTCTGGCATGGGGATAACGAGTATTCCCCTTGATTTAAGCGTTTTAGGTTCGAGTCCGGCATGGTTGTTCTGTGTACTATCTGCGAGGTGTGTGAATGTGTCCTGTGAAGAGGGGTTGTACAAGCGAATGTATCGCAAGTAGCTAAGACGCACTATTGACCTTAATTGGTGCTACTGAGAAAAGTAGACACTCACCCCGTTTAAATTGTCAGAACCGTCAGCGAGTTTGTAAAATGCCATAAGTCCAAACACAACAACAAACCAGCTTTAAGAAAAGCTCACAATGAATCGTTTAATACTCTAATTTCATGATTCAGTTATATATAAAGCACTCCATGAATTTAGCTACTGAACTATGGTTTCTGTGTATTCTTAAACTTTTCATTCGTTCAGTTTGGAATATTTTTCGTACTTGTGTTTTTTTTTTTTAAATAAAACTCTTAAAAGTAACTACTTCTTAAATTGTAAACCGAATGTGTCCTAAATCCGAGAGGACCTTAAAATATGAAGTGTCGATTAAAATTCTTTAAATTTCATTGTGTAATAATGGAATTTTTACGCTATGAAAACGTGATTTTTTAAGAGATCCAGAAGAACATTTTCCTAACTTTTCAACGTATTAATGTACTAGATAATTCATTTAAACATATTTGCATGGGAATAAAAAACTTTGAATAATAAGTCGAGATAAATTTTAGCTGCTGACAGCTATGAATTCACTAAGTTGCATGCATTGGAAGTAACTTGAAATTTTTGAAGAATCCAATTCAAGAGATTCTTTTTAAATAATTTTCTGATAGCTAGACTGAACCTTAACAGGTTGAACTGTCAGAACAATCCCATTGAAGTTAAATTATGAGTAGTCTTAAAAGTGCAGGAAATTAGATGAAGGTATTCAATTTCAACGCAAAAACTAATTTCCTGAGTTTTATAATCTGCACAATATGCATTTTCGGTCTATTTAACACAACACTGCAAAGGAGAGGAGATCAATTTCCTAATGCTTTCTAGTGCTGTATGGTTCCGGCATTTCTTAATTTGCGTAATTAATGCCCAAAATGGTTCGCTTATGTTTGGTGCAGTTTTACGAATCTATTGGAAACCAAATCACTAATAAGGTATTTAGTTTTAGTAAAAGAATCCATTTCGATACGATTGCCGTTTGGAACAAGTCAAGCTTCAGTAAATTCGGTTTGAAATTCGCATTATCAAGTTTGACAAATTTCTAATAAAATGCTAAAACTAAATTGCGATTCAACTGTCGGAACAAAGGTTTTGGCAAAGCAATACTAACTAGCTATTCTACTCTATGAATATTCATAACCTACCGGATAAAACATCCATTGAACTCCTACAAAATAATTTGAGATATTTCTTTTTGAAAACCGATATTTTACTGGTATTTGAGCGCTTAATTAACAATATATCTCAAACTTATTTTTTATTAGCATTTCTTGCAAGTTACATAAGTATTAACGGAAGATTGAACTGCCATATCCGACTTGCGAAGTTATCAGCTTCTGTTTAAGAGTGTGAGCTTTTAATGTTTCCAAAACTGAAAGTATAAGATAAGCATCTTTATAATAAGCAGAGAACCAATTAGGTGGACTGAGGCTTGCAATCGCATTCCCATCCTCTGACCAGCCGGCTGGCACCTACACCCACCCTGCTGTCGACATTGAAGTATGCAAAGGCTGCGCAAACAATACATGTCCCTCCTCTCATCCTAAACTAAGCTTTCAACCCTTTATGAGCCGTGTTTCTATAAAAAGATTCTCCGCGAATCCATTTAGAAGTGGGAAAACTCGTAACCCGATTTATTGATTGCAAGGTAAGGAAATGAAGTAAAATTGGTTAAAAGTTAGTCCAGAAAAATATTAAATGTTACGAATCATAATGGGCTTGATAATATCCGATGCTTTCCATACCAACGATTGTGCCCCCTCTTCTTGAAAGTATCCCTCTTAGTATTGAAACCCTTCGTTTTAAAATCCCAGATCTATATTCCTAAAGTTCGCACTTCATTATTATAAAAGAAACTTAGCTTCAAACTTTCAACATTGGAAAAGTCCGATTTTTAAACGTGTGTTATTGATCTCTAAATTAATTTGATTATATCCAAATTTTGTTATCACTGAAGGATTTTAGATACACAGGGAATTTAATCTGCAGGATTTGAGAAAAAACCCGCTTCGAGTTTTACCGTTTGGGTGTTTCCTATCTATTAACGCGCTTTATGTTTGAAGATAATAGCTCAAAATACAATTCGTCACACACGAACTCGGATTACTAATCGCGAAACTCTAAATATTCATATCTGAAGAATAACTAGTTGATACTACTTAACCAAGAACTGCGTCAATTGAACCCCATGTGTCGATGAATCTGCATATTGCTTTTCCAGATAATTTCAGTTTATTTAAATAAGATGATTAGATCGGAGACTATTTCGCATCCATTTTAATACACTAATTGTGTAGGAATACGGGAATACTACTTGGAGTGTATTACATGCATTGCTATTTCAAGAAAAGACATGCCTCTTGATATTTGATAACGATGCATTTGTTTGAGGAATAAAGTTTTGATCCAAGTGCAGAGAGATGCACTTATCAAGATGGTTAACAGGCTTTCCCTTTCAAAATTCATTTATTTTGTCATCAAAATTTGATGTTTCTCAGATTGTGCAAAGTTATCGACAAAATGTTCATGCTTTATTTACACGCCTAGCAATCAAAATTAAATTTCGAGTTTCTGCATTTAGGTTTTGCATTTTTTTTAATCGCACGTACGCTCAGCCTGAGGTTTGGATTTGTAAACTCGAGTTGAGTTTGCTGTTTTCTGGCACAAAAGCCATTTTCGGCCAAGCTGCGCCACATTCTCGAGTTTAAAATATTTGTATCCATTTATAATAAAATCAAGATATGAAATGATTACAAAACTCAAATGTCTGAAAGTTTAAATCTATGAGTTATGAAAAAACGTATAAATGATGCAAGATATGGTACTCTGCTAAAAATTGCAGTTAATGTTTATATACGATTATAAAAACCAATATTTTTAAAAACTAACAAGACCAGCATTCGGGGTTTCGAACGGCAACTCGCCCGACTCAGGGTGAGATTTCTGAAAGCATGCAAGACGCTGGATAGAAAATCGTGGACACTCCACAAGAATGTACAGAACAGACATAGGGCTGTTACACATTGATCAACATGGTGCTGGGTTTCCCATCGACAAATGTTGGTGTATGAATAGAGTTTGCCCAATTCTCAACCTAGTTAAGATTATGTCCAGCTTTTTACTGTGTAAAGTTGGCCAGAAATCTTATGGATTTGTGTCCCATTCAGTTTGCTTGTAAACTCGAAGCTTTGCTTGGATTTCCAGACTTGAAAAACAAGAATTCATTAACATACTTAAATTCACAGTTAAATTTGCTATTTTTATCTGATTTCAGATTGTAAGTTGAGTACGGTTACATACATATTTGCTCAACAATTTCGATTCCTATGGATCAGCTATAACAGGTTGTGAACTTGCTCCAACAATGTCCAATATATTTTTCAAGCTTAATAAAGTTAGTTTAAGTGAAAAAATACATCACCCATGATAAGCCATTTTTCCATTTAAGCTTATTTACAAAGAATTGATCTCAAATTTTACCAAACTAGAAGTGTACTTCCGAAGTCGAAGGGTTTAGTCCTCAGAAGTTCGTTGGTTTCTAGAGATGACGGTTAACATCCACATTCTAAAATGCAGAATCCATATTCTAAATTCATCCATATTCTAAAATCGCTATTCTTTTAAACAGTTGTAGCCAGTCGGTGAAGCGAACACCACATACCTGAAAATAAAATTCCATTACATTTTAATGAAACATTCGATTCAGAACAAAGATTTGAAAACAATGAAACATGATTCTATGATACAGTTTGTAGAATGCCATATTCCTCCACTAAGCCAGATTTAACTATTCTGGAATCTAATTATTAGTTAACTTTCAGGATCTTGGTATAAGAATTTCAAGTCGATTGCGCATTCAAAGCTTTTGGTCTCATACACTAATATTAATCAACAGTATATTAAATTTTATTGTGTAGGTGTTTATCAGTGTTCAGCAGGCAAAAGAATGATACGTTAATATTCCCTGTGCTAGTGAATCTCAAAACCGAAACATACTTAATAAAACATTGAATAAATCCAAAGTTGCAAATTAACGTTTACTTAAAAGATCCTAAATTAAATCGATTTAAGAACTGAATGGTTGAATCAAGATTTCAAATATGTGCTGAAGTTTCAGGAATATGCAATTTCAGTTTAAAGCTAGTCATTCAGTAAATCATTAGTTGCCATTAAAGCTATTTTGAAACAAATTTATTAATTGTAAACCAGACATTGAGGAATACAGTTATTTCTGCCAATCTATACGACCAGTGAAAAGTTATATTGGTCTGTCTTTATATATTGAAGGATCCAGAACTTTTCGGCTTACGAATGAATACTTAAGAGGAGTGCCTCTAAATTCAGATTTGAAATTTCAGCTGATTTTGTATGTGTTTAAGAACGCTCCATATTAGATTTCCTTGCATATCTATGACTAGAAATTTTTTGCGCAGATTAAAATTTAATTTGTTTTAATTATTAAAAGTTAAATGTCTTGTTTAGATTTTGACCCAAGTAAGTTTCCTTAGAGCCATTGCAATTGATAATTTTTTTTATGGAAGTTAAGGTACGAAATTTTAAAATCTCGTGTTTTGACTCTGACCTCTACTTTCGGTTTGGAATTTATTTTTGCACAAAACAAAATTTCACGAGCTATTGACATGTTGTAGAAACTTATCCGAGTATTTACATATGAAGTAAATTTAACTTGATGAAATGATCCGTACATCAAAGGAATGAAATAAGGTAACGTGAAAATTCTCTCATTAAATCAAACGCAACGTATTCTAATTAAATCAGTAAATTGGATTGTCGGATTCCAAGCTGTAAAAAGATGCAAAGCAAATTCCAAGATGAAAAGAGGCAATATAAAATTAGAAGCGGCAAGACTCGTGACATGACAGCATCAATATCACTGTCTCTTTCACTCAATCTTGTGATCAACAATTATTTTCTGGATTTCTATATAGTTAATCTTTCCAAATGTGTTTATAGCATTTGGTGATGTTTTAAAAATTAATTTTTCCTTGCTACTTCGTTAAAATCCAAATAAAATTGACAATATTTTGAATTGGAAATTGGAATTGATATTTTACTTACATCTGAAGCATTTTGTATAGCAACTATAAGATTGCGAAGGACAAATGTTGCAGCATCGGTCGCTGAACAGCCAGCCACACCTTACGGTTTAAGAATGCAAGGTAAACTTTGCATTGCGAGTCTTGGCAACGACACATAATTATAGAATCCTCATCTTGGGTCTTTAGATAGAACCATGCATATTTGAGCTTTTTCAGAGCAATAAAGGAAATGGTGCAATAAAGGTAGTTATTGGACGATCACCTGTAAAGAAAAAAGAAAGATTTAAGCGAAATAAGATAACGCTTTTTTGAATTTATTTTAAAATTTAAATTTTCTAAAATATTATTTCGCAATATAGTTTTCATATTTACCGGTGCAAAACTAATTAGTCCAGCGTAAAGCAATACATCCTCTATACAGCAGGGTTTCGATATAATATGCAATGAATTAAACTAGTTATGTGCAAAAAGTTATTTTCGAATTATCATAGACTTATCTTGGCCCCAGAATAATGTTCTCTAAAATTCTAAAATTAAATACCTTGTTTCTTAATAGTTGATTCGGCAAAATATTTTTAAGCTTTATATTTCGATAGTAGGAAGGAAGTGGATAGAAGTTTTTAATAATATACATTTTACGCCCAAAATAAGCATATTTAAAAAATGACTACATAAAATCCATCTTAAAGTATTTAATCTTACATGCACAACATTTAACCTATGCAATATATTTTAAAGAATTGAAAAAAACTGATTCATCATAAAATTTTATGTTTTGAAGAGATTTATATGCTGAATATTTCATTTCAATCAAATAAATTTCAGAGATGCATATTTTTTACAATCCTATCCTATAAATCATTCAATACAATTCTCGAGTGTAACGTTTCAATCTTCTGCGATAAAGGTTGAACGGATTATAAAACTTTGACTATTACTGTTACAGTAGAGACGAAATATTACCCATTTGGAAGTGGAATTGACATGAAATCGCAAAACCATGACAAGGATTCACTGCTCAGTGTTTAGCAGTGAGCTACTAGCAATTAATGATGCTCTTTGTTCTGTTGTTTCTTCCCAATGGAAGCAGAAGTGAAATACAGCACTTGACCAATTGGCAAAAATGCGAGAGATAATGTTGGGCTGTCAATGCTCAACAAGTTAAGATGGCTTTCCATATCTCATACGATTCATCTACAATGGATCTCTTCCCACGTCAATCATGGGGGAATGAGATTGCGGACTCTTTGGCCAAGGATGGGACTGGTGAGGCCTCAGTGCCGTCAGCACCTCACGTCTTTTTGGAAATTTGATCAAAAACAAAACAATAAAACCACTTGGATTGCCCCACAGAGCACCAATGGTATCAGTGTTCTCGTCCTGGAGGCTCCCTGGCTCGCGGTTATAATACAGGAAAACTATTCCTGCATACTTTCAAAGTAGCCACCCTAAATGAAATTTTCGAACGATCAAAGCTTTAGAATTTGTACCAATTGTTATACCGAACAGGCTTCGCCTGATCCATTCTTCGCTGCCTGGAGCTCTGAAAACAGGATTTAGCTGGCGGTCCTTTAATGGCGTTTCATTTTTTTGAGGGTGTATGACGTCATGTAGCTAGTCCAGCACTGCTGACCAATGAAAGCGTGCAATAATAAAGCTTTGAATATCATTTTAGGAAAATCAATTTCATTATTTTAGACCAACTTGGGGAAAGTCCAAGTATTGAATGGCGTATTTTTTCCAATTGATGGAGAGATCTAAAATCGCACATTTTTAGAGAATATATGCATTCCAATTTCGTTACTTAATAAGTTTTAATTTCAAAAGAGTGGAACTTTTAAAAAATATTTCATTAATATTCTATTAAACACGATTCTCGTAACAGAACTGATTAAGAAATAAAAATTCGTAATTCATCAGAATATTGATTAAAATTAGGTACAATATTATTCCATTTAGACCATTTTCAATAAATATCGCAATTAATAAAGATTTAATTATTTGTTGAGCCCTGAATAGTGAATCTTTTATACATAGATGCATGATATATTGTCGCGAAGACTGAGTTAAAGACACAGATAGAAACAATTGCGTTTATTAGCACCAAGCAATTCACTGGAGAACAGAATGAAGAACTAAGCAGAACTCAGTTTTTATACTTCTGAAGAACATTCGAGAATCATCTCGCTCGAATAGTAAAGAATGTTCTAGAATCATCACGATTTTAGAGAAATGGGAACAATTTTAAATTAAAATTCCAGTCTTTGGATAAAATGCGTTGGCCGGGAATCGAACCAGGGACCGTTGAATTAGAAGTCCAATTCTCCGCCAATCTAGCCATGGTGAATTTTGACAGTCTTTGTGGCATTGCTTCCCCTAATAAAAAGGACAGCGTCCCGCTGTCCTTCAGTTTTTCTTTCCGGAACGCGTCATAGGTCCTTTGTAATCACCTCCTGTATTTGTGTTCTTTTCCGTTGAAACGATATCCTGGCTTGTTTTGTCTTCCACTGTTGGAAACGAATTTAATCACTTGATATGTGGGCGGAGCTAACCGC